>CAUYSK010072052.1:0-44502 GCA_963575035.1 Avahi laniger | reverse complement strand
TTAATTTCTTTCTATTTTTGGTAGAGATGAGGTCTCGCTCTTGCTCAGGCTGGTCTCGAACTCCCGAGCTCAGAACGATCCGCCCACCTCGGCCTCCCAGAGAGCTAGGATTACAGGCGTGAGCCACCGCGCCCGGCCCCTTCTCATTTTTTAAAGTAGGTTGTCTGTCTTCTTATTATGAGTTGTAAAAGTTCTTTATATAATCTGGATACAAATCCTTTGACATATATATAAGTATACTGCAAATATTTTTCCCAGGCTGGGGATTGCCTTTTCATTTTCTTACCGATATCTTTCAAAAGGCAGAGATTTTAAATTTTGATGAAATCTAATTTATCTTTTTTTCCTTTTATAACTTATGCTTTTTGTGTTCTATCCAAGAAATCTTTGCCTATCTCAAACCCACAAATATTCTCCTATGTTGTCTTCTAGAAGTTTTATTATTTTTATTTTTAGTTTTTATAACTTAGATCTGTATACATTCCATTTTGAGTTAATTTTTGAATATGGTGTGTGGTAAGGATGTAGGTTGATTTTTTTTTTTCCATATAGATATCCAGTTGTTTCAGAATCATCTAATGAAAAAAACTATCATTTTTCCATTGAATTGCCTTGGAAACTCCATTGCAAATCAATTGATCACTTATGTGTTGGACTCTCTTGATTTTCTATTCTGTTCCATTGATCTATACAACTATTTTCTTCCACTTCCATGCCCATGAAGTGGTGCAGTTCACATAGGGCAGAGATTATAACAATACATAACATTTATTGAGCCCTTTCTGAGCCATGTGTTATGCTAAGTACTTGGCTTGGATTATTCAACTTAGTCATCACAACAACCCTTATCAGGTAAACACCATTATTAACTCCATTTTATAGATGAGGGAAATATGGCAAACAGGAAATAGATAAGCTACCCAGAATTATACAGTTATTCAGTAGTAGAGGTAGGATTTGAGCCCAGGAAGTCTGATGCCAAAGCCAGTGTTCTTGTTCACTGTATAGGTGATAAGAATTTGTGATGATACATCACAAATCACTAAAGAGATCCATAAAAGGAAAAATCTTATTTTATTAAACCAAGATTACTCCTGAAGGATTTTTGTTTATTTTCTACCAAAATAGTTTTGGTAGCTATTTTTGTTTTAATCTTTCATAGAAATTTTAGGCTGTCCTATGTCCTATTTTGGAAAGAAAAATGTTTTCAAGGGATTGTTCTTTTAAAAAAGACTCTAATAATTTCCCCTAGACTCCAAATGAGATATATGCATATCTACATAATGATTTTGAAATCCATATGGCAACATTTTCATCTTCCATGAATCTGCCTGTAATCTGAACACTTTGGGAGGCTGAGGCAGGAGGATTGCTTGAGCACTGGAGTTCAAGACCAGCCTGGGCAACATTGTGAGCACCCTGTTCTCTCTATAAAATAAAAAAAATCAGCCAGGCCTGGTGGCACATGCCTAAAGTCCCAGCTACTCGAGAGGTTGAGGCAGGAGGATCATCTGAGTCCAGGAATTCCAGGTTACAGTGAGCTATGATTGGGCCACTTTACTCCAGTCTAGGCAACAGAGTAAGACCCTATCTCTAAAAAAAAATAATAAAAATAAAAATAAATAAGAAAGAAAGTTCATGTAGACATGCAGATGTTTTTATGTCTCATCAGGCCATTTAGTCAGAAGCTTTCTCTGGCCATTAGCCTCAACATATGATTTAACAAAATAGTGTTCCTTGTAATTAATGCCTTGCTACACAATGAAACAAAGCTGATAGCGTCACACAGAAGACTAGGCAGTGGGCCAAAATTTAGGAAACCAAAGATAACTTAATATTCACAACTTCTGTTATGTTTTTTAACTGCTGCTGGTAAATATTTTCATTAAAATATTTTTTTTAGTGAATGAAATGATACTTGTAGAGAATTTGGAAAATAAAGACAGCTAAAAGAAGAAAACTAAAATTACTCATAATCGGCCAGGTACAGTGGCTCACATCTGTAATCCTAACACTCTGGGAGGGCAAGGCTGGAGGATAACTTGAGCTCAGGAATTCAAAGACCAGCCTGAGCAAGAGTAAGACTTCGTCTCTACTTAAAATAGAAAAATTAGCCAGGCATGGTGGCATATGCCTGGGGTCCCAGCTACTCGGGAGGCTGAAGCAGGAGGATTGCTAGAACCCGGGAGTTTGAGGTTGCAGTTAGCCATGATGACGCCACTGCATTCTAGCCCAGGCAACAGAGAGATCCTGTCTCAAAAAAATAAACAAATAAATAAAATCACTCATAGTCACCAAGGTACTAAATTTTCTTACATTTACCTGTCTACCTACCTACTTATTAATTTAATTTACTACCTTACATTTATTTTTTACAAAATTGGGATAATAAGAAATATGACCTAGAATTTCATAGATCAGTAGGGTGACTACAGTAAATATTAATCAATTGTACATTTCAATATAGCTAGAAGAGAATAATTTGAATATTCCTAGAGTAAAGAAAATATAAATATTTAAAGTAATAGATATCCCAATTACCCTGATTTGATTATATAAATGTGTCAAATTATCACATGTAATTCAAAAATATGTACATTTAATGTGTATCAATAGAAAAATTGGGATAATACATAAATACTGAGGCTTTTTCCCCCCATTTATCATGATCTCATAAACATTTTCTCATGGAAATAAAGCTACCATTTTAAACAGCCTCATATCATATAGCTACACTATACTTTTACAACTCTTCCCTTATTGTCACATATTTAGCTTTTCTTTCTTTCTTTCCCTTCCTCCCTTCCTCCTTCCTTCCTTCCTATTTCTTTTTCTTCTTTCCTTCTCTTTCTCTCTCTCTCCCTCCCTCCCTCTCCTTCTCTTTCTATTTCTTTCGTTTCAAGCACTAGTGCTGTGATGAGCTCTCTGTACAAGAATCTTTGTCTGAGATGATAATATTTTGGCCTTTTCCGAAGTACCGCAGGGGCTGGTTTCCAGAGGTAGAATGGGAGGCCTAATAACGTCCATGGTATAGTAAGGGCTAGATTCTTCAAAGTAGGACCTAAGCTCTCAGTTGTTTTTGCAAGGCCAGGGGACTTAAAATAGCCTTCCTGCCACAGGATGGTTAAGTTGAACTAGATCTGCATTAGCTAGTAAACTGGATCCAGTTACAGATGACCCTGACCACAAGCAACAGCCAGGTCTATTTTAAGCCACATTGCTAAGTGGAACAGGTGGTTAATGGAATGTGTCTGAGGTGTATTTCCCTGGTTTTGATAAATCAAAGAGACAGGATCAGAGATGACCATCCCAGCAGACTGAATACTTTGAAGTCACTCTCCCTACAACTAAGTGGCCATTTCTTCTGTGGGAAACAACTATCAAAATTGATTAAAATTGCTTTAGTCAGTCTTGTAGGACAAAATGCATACTTCGGGGCACATCGCTGTCTAAAATCAAAGGCTTGACCAATGGCTATTGAAAAGGAAACATCAAAACAACAGCAGCATATACCATAAATGATTTAAAAAAAAGGGAGACAAAAAAATAAATTAATTAAAAAAAGAGAGACAGGTTGCTATGCTGTGTTTTTCAGTCTAAGATGAGCCATTCCTTACCATACTTTTGTGATCCAGCAAAGAAAGACCGTGTAAGAACAAAGGGTCTCTCCTTCCCTTTAGATCGTTTTATCAGTCCTTCTGCAGTAGCCATTTGCTATAAAGTCAGAGGAGAAGAATTTCAATGGATGATTGGATTAGGGCATTGTGCAGACATTCCCAAAGCTATCTAACATGCAAAAAGTAAATAGGAGGTATGAATGTGAAATGGAAAATATTAAATCCATCAGGCCGGGTGGGGTGGCTCACACGTGTAATCCTAGCACTCTAGGAGGCTGAGGCGGGAGGATTGCTTGTGGTCAGGAGTTCAAGACCAGCCTCAGCAAAAGCAAGACCCCATCTTTACTAAAAATAGAAAGAATTAGCTGGACAACTAAAAATAGAAAAAATTAGCCAGGTATGGTGGCACACGCCTGTAGTCCCAGGCGTGGGGAGGCTGAGGCAGTAGGATTGTTTGTGCACAGGAGTTTGAGGTTGCTGTGAGCTGGGCTGGCACTCTAGCTCAGGCAACAGAGTGAGACTCTGTCTCAAAAAAAAAAAAAAAATCCATCAAATAATTGTTATGATTTAATGACACTCCTCTAAATTATCCTGTTAAAAGAATGAAAAAAATTCTTTGATTAACAATAGCAATGAAATAATAGTAAACAAGAAGCTAGCATTTATTTGGTACTTACAATAGTAAGTATTTTATAATATTTTTTCATATAATATACACAACCACCTCTGAGACACATAGTTTTCATTGGTTAAAAAAAAAATGAGATTCATAGAGGTTAAGTTACTGGCCTTGGCCCATATAAGAAAATTCTCTGACTAAAAGCAGCTTGTAGTTATAGTAACAGGTTGTTAGGGAAGCAAACACATACTATCTGAAAACTGTGCTATATCTAGCCAGCAGCTCCCATTGGAAAATACCAATTGATGAGAGGGCCATAGGAATATAGGCACATTTTGAAAATAATAAAGAACCATGGGTATAAATTAGGGCAAGTGACTGCCAAATCTTTTGGATGTAATTGGAAAATGAAAGAAAATTCTATCACCTTTATTGAGAAGACTAAGTACTTAAGGGAGGCTTTCTACATTTAAAAAATATATCTGTGTTCTAAATCTTGCTCCCCTGGTATGAATGTAAGACTTGCTGTATTTAGATATTTGTGAAATATTAAAAGGTTTGTTTTAATTACTTTTGTTTACATATTTATACACTGCCTACATGAATAAAATTTTGAAGTCATATTCAGTGAGTGCCATTTACTCATGGCTCTTACCAAGGTAGATGTTTCTATGTTACCATTAATAGTATCATTAATCATACTATTTTAAAATTCATCAAGTTCATTATGGAAGGAAAAGAAGCAGAGAGAAGTAATAAAAAGTCTTGGTTGGGCATGGTGGCTCATGCCTGTAATCCCAGCATTTTGGGAGGCCAAGGTGGGAGGGTCGTTTGAAGCCAGGAATTTGAGACCAACATGGGCAACACAGTGAGATCCCATCTCTACACATACACAAAAAGTCTTGTACAGGCTACTACCTAAGACTCATTGCAATTGTCAGAAAAGACACACAAAGAGAAATGAACAGTATAATGTAGCTATTACAAAGCAAATGATTTTCAGCCCAAAAGGCAGGTCACGTGAGTCCAGCTGACTTCTTTTTGGATGTCTTACCTGATAAAAACCATAGATGTTATGAAGTTCTCTGTGCTCCCAGTTGCCATGATGAATGGCATTCTTCTGCATGGTTTGCTCTGGCCCTCTAAAGACAGAGGGCTCATTCATATCATTCCATATGAAGAGGATGTCCGTAGACCCCTACGAAGTAAATCTTAATAATAATATTATTATTATACTAATATTTTCACATTGATGATGTTTATGTGATAGCTGTCCACATCCCCCTTTCCTACCCCATTTAATTAATTTAGTATGTTTATTATCTATGGTCTGTCCTTTGCTCTACTGCTAGATTATAAGTTCCACAGAGCAGGGAATTTTGTCTGTTTTGTTCATTAATAAATCCCAAACACCTAGAATGGTACTTGGCCCACAGAAAGTTCTTTTTCTTTTTTCTTTTTTGAGACAGAGTCTCACTCTGTCCCCCTCGGTAGATTGCAGTGGTGTCATCATAGCTCACTATAACCTCAAACTCCTGGGCTCAGATGATCCTCCTGCCTCAGCCTCCCAACTAGTTGGGACTATAGGCGTGCACCACAATACCCAGCTAATTTTTCTATTTAGTAGAGACAGGCTCTTGCTCTTGGTCAGGCTGGTCTCGAACTCCTGAGCTCAAGCAATCCTTCCACATCAGCCTCCCAGAATGCTAGGATTACAGGCATGAGCCACCGTGCCCAGCCAGCCCTTTAATTCTTTTGACTATATCCCACTTGGTTGTGTTGTATTAATAATAGTCATGTAATGTTTGCCTAATATTTTATTTGGAATTCTTAACTCATCAGTTTTAAATGATATTACTATGTAGGATTTTTTGCGGATGCGTGCTATCAAGTTGGGCTTTTGATTTAACACTAAGCTAACTTCACAGAAAAAGCCTGGGGAGCTTTTTTTTACTTCATAATCTAGACCAATCTAGAACAATTTAGCATTGGAATTATACATCCCTTAATAGTTTAGTGGAACTCCCTTGTTAAACCACCGGGTGACAGCATTTTTTTGTGAGGGGATACATCTGTTTTGTTTTCCAGTCTCTCCTGGGGTCAATTTTGGTCATTTATATTTTCCATGAAAATTATCTATTACATTCTGTTTTTGTGTTTTTTGTCAAACAAAGTATTTAAAGTTTTTGTTGTTGTTTTTGTTGTTTGTTTGTTTGTTTAGAGACAGACTCTGTCATCCAGGCTGGAGTGCAGTGGTGCAATCATAGATCACTGTATCCTGGAACTCCTGGGCTCAAACAATCCTCATGCCACTATAGGCTCAAGCCTCCATGCCTGGCTAATTAAAAAAAAATTTGTAGAAATGGGGCTCTCTATGTTGCCCAGGCTGGTCTTAAACCCCTGGCCTCAAGAGGTCCTCCTGCCTCAGGCTCCCAAAGCACTGTGAGCCACTGCACCCAGCTCGGAAGTCCCAATAGGTTTTTTTAAATTGTTATTCTTTCTTTAGATATTATACAATTTAGATTTTTATGTATCATGTAACGCAAATGCTGTTTAAGAAAGAACTTTTCAACTTCCAGGAGGTAGAAGTTTTTGATTTTTAGTATATTACTGAATCTGGTTTTGTTGTATCGTGACCCAGAACTGTTTGTTGTTCTATTTCTATTTTTGAAACTATTGGTAATTTGGGGGAAGAATCGAGATTATATTTCTGGCCTTAATGTTGTCAGTTTTTGTGAGTGTTCTGTGGGCACTTCGAAAGAAACTTATTTTGAGAGTAGAACATATATTAATATATCATTGTCATCAACCTCAATAATTATGTTATTTAGGCCTTCTATTTCCTTGGTCATTTTTGTTAATTTGACCTCCTGTAGACTGAGAGAATCTTGTTTCATTGCCTTTATGTTCCAGTAATTTTTGTTTTGTACATGTTGATGATTTGAAAAATGTTCTTCTTTGTCTCTCTTTGCCCTCAATTGAACACTGTGTGATATTAAGATTATGACACCTGCTATTAAGTTTTGTTTGTGTGTTTTTTTTTTTTTACCTAATATTCTTTTACTGGTTCTTTTATTTTCAATCTCTGGGTAAAAGCCTCTGAAATTTTCCATCTCACTCGGAGAGAAAGCGAGGTCTTTACAATGGCCTACAATGTCCAGCGTGGCCTGGCTCCCCTCCACCACCTCTAATAATAGTGACTCTCCTCATCCTCCACCTCTCCCGGCACTCCTTTATCCGCTTTATTTTTCCCCACCGGACTCATCGTCATCTGACACGCCATATGGTTTACGTGTTCCTTTGTTTATTATCTCTCTCTGTCTTCCAAACTGAAGCTTCGTTAGGATAAGAGCTTTGTGTTGTGCATGGGTGTATCTCTGGCACCTACGATATGCCTGGCACCAGAGTGGGACACTAAATATTTATTAATGAACAAGTCAACCTTTCAGAGTCACTATGTTTTAGCTACGTTTCTTGTATCAATAGTTTTGCTTAGTGATCCACATTGAGATTATGTTTTTTCTTTAGATACCATGTTTTGACTCTACCATGAGCAATGTTGGAATTTTGTATATTTCCACTGTATTCCTCTTCCCTTTCTACTTGATTATGATTTTTTTGGAAGCCAAATCTTATCTTTAAATATGCTTATACCTCACTAATCAGCTTTAAATGATATCTTTTCATCTTTAGTCATATTAATATAAAAATAAGGAAATGTATTTACCATCTTCTTTCTACAGTGCCCACAGTTTTTCTAAGTTATTTCATTTCTACTTTCTCAAAATTCTTAGTGTTATTTTTTTATTTGGTAAACATAAATCTCCCTATGTTCATTTAACATAGGAATGGATTTAATGCTCTTTAGTGCTTTAGATGTAGTTCTGCTATCTTTTAGTTGGCTAAAGTTCATTCTGGAGTAGTTTCTTCAAAAAGTGTTCATGGGAATTACAGTTTCAAATGCAAAATTCTTAAGGGCACACATATTTTCCTTGAGGACTCTAGGAATGCTCATTGAATGATGCTATGGAGAAGTCAGGGGTTATCCTGACATTTCCCTACTTACAGGTAGGAGGAAGATATATATGATTTGCTGAGAACAACCATAGTTTATGCTTTGTACCAATATAATGATTAATAACACTCACCTTCACTTTCACAAGTATCCCAATTTGGACAACAAATTATACGGTCATCCTACTTACAAATAACTCGATGTTTTTACAGGATACCTAAAGGATTCTTTGTTTGTCTTCGAAGATCAGAAACTTCAGAGATTATGTCTGAATGTTTATCCTTTTTTGTGTAAATTATTTTCTGGAGAAAGGTGCTTCCTTATGATCTTTAGACTGAAGTCTTCTTTTATTTCTGGGCAGTTTTCTTGAGTTATATCTTTAAATAATTTTTTTCTACACTCTCCCTCCTTGTTTTTTTTTTTTGTTGTTGTTCGCTTGTTCATTTTCTTCTAATGGAATGAAAGTTATGTATGTTGGATCTTCTTTGTCTTCCATATATAAAACATATTCTCTGTAATCCTTTAAAATAATTATTCATTTTTATTTCATATTTTTCTTCCTTTTCTCTTTCCTATCCTTTATATGGCTTTATTATGTTTTTCACAGTATTTATTCCCTTTTGTGTTCCTTTCAGTTTGACCTTTAGTTCTAGGATTATTTTTTCAGTTTTTCTCCTAAGCTTTCTTTTCCTTTTCCTTTTTCTTTTTTTTTAAGACAGAATCTCACTTTGTCACCCTAGCTACAGTGCGATGGTGTATCATAGCTCACTGCAGCCTCAAACTCCTGGCCTCAAGCAATCCTCCTGTCTCAGCCTCCTGAGTAGCTAGGACTGTAGGCACACACCACGACACCTGGCTAATTTTTCTATTTTTTGTAGAGATGGGGTCTCACTTTTGCTCAGGCTCGTCTCAAATTCCTGACCTCAGTGATCCTCTTGCCTCAGCCTCCCAGAGTACTAGGATTACAGGTATGAGATGCCACACCTGGTCCATAAAGTTTCAGTTTTTTGGGTTGTCTGGGCATCTTTTCTCAGCTCTTGATCTCTATTTATGCTTTTGTATTATAGAGGAAATAGTCTCATTAGACTTTAGTATTATAATTTAGCCTTGTCTGTTCAGAAGTAATTTTCCCCTACTCTGTCACAATTTCTGTCTGCTCCATGACAATATTTTTCTATTTAATGTTCATCATATGTCATTTTTTTATCATTTATTTCTGCCAACATAAGTATATAGATTGTATTTTAATTCATTTTTTAAATTATAAATTTTGCTTAAATAAACTAAGTTTATTATGGACAAGTTAATTTCAGAAGGTTCAGATGGAGAAGAGGCCAGGATTATGTTCCTGAATTATTAGACAAAGTGTTGGGTGCCTGAATGAGCTCATTCAGCCCTGATTTCCCCCAATAATCGAAGATCAGCTCTGCATTGCTGTCCATATACAGAGTGTCTCTGTTCCATCACTCCTCCCCTGCACAGTGCTTCCTATACATATGGCTTCTCTGTGTGATTCTTTATTCAGTAGCACACTCCCTGTTTTTTAAAAATCCATGTCCATTTAAACTACTAAAATCACAAAAAGGTGATACTGTAAAGATAATAGAGAGAACACAATGGAATTATAAATTTGATTTACCCAAAAGAAAGCAGTAAAAGAAGAAAAAGGGACAAAGTACAGATTCCATAAGTAAGAAACATATATAAACATGGAGGTCTAAACTCAATCATATCAGACCATAAATTAAATTAAAATGGACCAAATCCTATAATTACAGGGCAGAGATGGTCAGGCTCAATAAGAAAAGATCGAACTGTACACAGAGTTGGCTGGGCACGGTGGCTCGTGCCTGTAATCCTAGCACTTTGGGAGGCCAAGATGGGAGGATTCCTTGAACCTGGGAGTTTGAGACCAGCCTGAGCAACATATTGAGACCCCATCTCTACAAAAAATAGAGAAGTTAGCTGGGCATGGTGGCTTGTGCCTGTAGTCCCAGCTGCTTGGAAGGCTAAGGCAGGAGGATGCCTTGAGCCTGGGAGTTGGAGGTTGCAATGAGCAGTGATGATGCCAATGCACTCTAGCCCGGGTAACAGATCGAGACCCTGTCTCAGAAACAAACAAACAAACAAATAATATTTTACAGAGTCACACTTTGAATATACAGGCAGTGGTAAGTTGAAAGTATAAAGATGGAAAATGACATGCCATGTAAACACCAGCTAAATAAGTTTGGTCTGGCAAATTAATCTAAAAAATAGATGGAAAGGCAGCAAGTACTGCTGGGGATGAAGAGGGGCGTTTCGTAATACTGAAAGGGTTAGTTCAGCAGGAAGACATAAGGGTCATAAGTGTACATGTGTCTATTAATATATCTTCAAATTATGAAAAGGAAAATTTGGCAGAAATTAAAAGAAAAATAAGCAAATGCATAATCACCTCTCTCAATTGATAGAACAAGCAACCAAAAATTAGTAAAGACACAGAAAATTTGAATAGCACTAGTCCCCAAATTGACCTAATCGATATTTGTACAACTCTTCACCCAACAACCTCAAAATACATGCTATTTTCAAGTGCACGTGAAATATTCAGCAAAGTAGACCATACACTGAGCCACAGAGTGAGTCTTAACAAATTTCAAAGGATTGAAATCATGCAGAGAATGTTCTCTAAATATAGTGGAATTAAAGTTGAAATCAGTGTCAAAAATTAACTAGTAATATTTGAATATGAAGTAACATATTCCTTAATAACCCATGTCAAAGAAAAAAAAGCACAATTAAAATTAGGAATATATTGAATCGAAGAATGATTTAAAAAATAATTAAAATACAATCTATCTAAATATGTGGAATGTAGCTAGAATCATGCTTAGAGGGGAATGTATCACTTTAATACGTAAACTAGAAGAAAAGTTAAAAGTCAATCACATACAGAAGGCTGAGGCAAGAGGATGGCTTGAGCCCAGGAGTTCTAGGCTGTAGTGTGCTACACCAGTTGGATGTCTGCACTATGTTTTGGCATCAGTATGGATGAACTCATGAGAGCAGGGGACCACCATGTTGCCTAAGGAGGGGCGAACTGGCCCAGTTCAGAAACTGAGCAGGTCAAAACTCCTGTGTTGATCAGTGGTGGGATCTCATCTGTGAGTAGCCACTGTAGTCCAGCCCAGGCAACATAGTGAGATCCTGTCACTTAAAACAAGTCAATTATCTAATCTTCCATCTGAAAATGCTAGAAAAATAAAACTAAATTTAACACAAAGAAAGTAGAAGGAACGAAATACTTACAATAAGAGCGTAGATCAATGAAATAGAAAACAGACCTACAAGATAGAGAATCAACATCAGAAGTTGCTCTTTTGAAAAGATTAATAAAAGGTAATATAACTTTTACAAGATTGAGTAAAAAAGAGAGAAAACAAACTATCAATGACAGTCATGAAAAGATATCATCACAGATCCTACAGATACAAAAAGGATAATAGAAAGAAATTAAGAACAACTTTATGTCAATAAATTTGTCAAATTAGAAGAAGTACAGAAATTATTTAAAAATTCAGTTTATCAAGACTGACACAAGAATGAATATAATATGCAAATATGATAATATCTATTAAAAAGAATTGTAATCTGTTATTAAAAACAGTTCCTCATTGCCTGGGCTAGTGGTTCATGCCTGTAATCCAAGCACTTTTCAGGGGCCAAGGTGGGAGGATTGCTGACGCCAGGAGTTCAAGACCAGCCTGGGCAACATAGCAAGACCCCATCTCTACAAAAAACTTAAAAAATTAGCTGGGCGTGGTGCCATGTGCCTGTAGTCCCAGCTGCTCAGGAGGCTGAGGTAGGAAAATCACTTGAGCCCAGGGGTTTGAAGTTGCAGTGAGCTATGATTATGCTGCTCCACTCTAAACTAGGTGACAAGGTGAGATTCTGTCTTTAAAAAAAGAAAAACCCTCAATAAAAACTTCAGGCTTCAGACCCAGGTGACTTCAATGGTAAATTCTTTTAAAAATTTAAGGAAGGAACAATACCAATCTTATATAATTCTTTCACATAAAGAAGAAAAGGAGATATTTCCTAATTCATTTTATGAGGCCGGGAGAACTTTGATAACAAAACCCGACAAGAGCATTGCAAGGAAAAAAACCTACAGACCAATATTCCGGATGAACACAAAAATCCTAAAAAAAAAAAAAAATCAGTAAATTAAATCCAGCAATTTATAAAGAAGTTAGCACATCATGACAAAAAGGGTTTACTCAGGATTACAAGGTGGGTTTAATGTTTGAAAGGCAATTACTAACAGAAAATCCCAGGCAAAATAAAGGAGAAAAACCTTATGATCACCTCAACAGAAGCAGAAAAATCACTTAGTGAAATTCAAACCCATTCATGACAAAAACACTCAGTGAAGTAGGAATAGAAAGAAACTCCTTCAGTTTGATTCAGGTATCTACAAAAGCCTGTGGCTAACGTCACGCTGAATTGTGAGTGTGAAATATGGAGTGTTTTTCCCTCTGGGATCAGACAAAATATTTGCTATCCCCGCTTATGTTCAACATTGTACTAGAGGTTCAAGTAAGTGCAGTAATGAAGAAAAAAGAAATAAAGAGCATGTAGTTTGACAATGAAGATTTAAAAGTGTTATTCACAGATAACATGATTGTGTACACAGAAAATCCACAGGAATTTACACACAATCTATTAGAACTAATTGGTGAATTAAGCAAAGCTGTCGGATTCATGGTCAATACACAAAAATCAATTGTTTCTGTGTTAGCCACAAAAAATTGGGAAATGAAATGTAAAAACCGTATCGTTAACAATAACAAATCTAAAATATCTAGGAATTAATTTAGCAAGGTCGTTGCGGTGAAAACTAATATAAAATGTAGTGGAGAGAAATTAAAAGACCAAAATAAATGAAGACATATTATGTCAATGCGTTGGAAAACTCCATATTGTTAACGTGTTGTTGTTGATTGCTGCAGTGACGGCCCCAAATGTGTTTGTGCTCCTCTGATCCCACGTGCTTGAAAAGACGTCCCCATACTGACTTGGAGCTGGTCATGTGACTTGTTCTGGTCAATGGGACAGCAGGGGACATGACGCAAGCAGAAACTTGGGCAGCACTGTGTGTCGAGCTTGCCTTGGCCCATTCTCTCGGAACCCTTTAGACTGCATGTGGCCAAGTGTGAGCCAGCCGGCTGGTAAATGAGAGACCATTCAGAGAGGGTTTCAAGTCGGCCCTCCCGTCCCATAAGAGGTCAGGTACTTTTCTTTCCATGACACTCTTTGCAACGTCGGTGACATAATGTGAACAATTGTTTAATCCTGACTCCCTGCTGGATTGTTATAATAGTTCCATGAAGACAAACAGGACTCTTGTTCATAGTGAGCGCTCAAAACCGTTTGTTCACGAATGAATGGAAGAGTGGTTTGGATTAGGAAGGCCTGCTGCGAAACTTTGGCTTTGCCAATATTAGCTCTGTAGCCTTGAACCATCCACCCAGTTTTCGTAAGCTTCAGGTTCCTCACCCATAAAGTGAGTTGTTGTGAGACACAATCCCTGCACAAACTCTTTCCTCCTCCTCAGAGTCTCATCCCCCCTCTCTGCAGCCGGGAGGGTGGGATGAGCCAGAGTATGAAAGAAAAACTTCAGGCCACTGATTTGGGATTCCTCAGATGGGGTTTGGCTGCTCCTTTCTTCTTACCCCAGAATTTATCGCGTTATAGTTTATTCGTTTCCCTTTGGTCTTCCCCATTGGTCTTAGACTTTTTCAGGTTTGAGATCCTTTCTAAATCATCTTGGTATCCCCAGCACCGATCAGAGTATCGGACACAGTGCAGACACTCAAAAACTGCAAGTGGAGTAAATAGTTATGCACTTAGCTGCAAGGAACCTATAATTCAACTTGTAGAAAGGCGTTACAGGTTGTGGGGTTTGAGTGGACGGTGGCCGCATCCATGAAATCCCGTTTAAGAGAGCCAGTTTGGGGAAAAGATGAGATCTGGCTTAACAGGTTGACTCCTCTGGTGTTTTGTCCCATTTGTTTGGCCACTCTAGACATTCTTCTTGGAAAAAACATTTAATACACAAAATTGTGAATGGCACGTCATATTTGCTTTTCTCTCTCCCAGGCGAATAATGCCAGTGCCTTTAGCAATCCAGTGATCAGAAACTAGGCTATACTCTAATAAGGATGTCATGGGTCTGATGGAAGGATTAACGCCAGGCCATTCTATGTTGTTACATCCTGGGATTTTATTGGCTCAAGAATACTGCGAAATGGTGAAGCTGACATTCCTTCTATACTTATCTCCCTTTAAGAGAAATATGTCTGTTTCTCGCTGTTGGAGCTTAGCGACTATTAGGGACCTCTGCTCAATATCCCAGACAAAGCTTGAGGTTCAGCGATGTCCTTTGTATAATAATATGGAGTACAATCAAGTCATAGGAAGCAACTGAGAGAAGGTTTAATGAGAAGGAAGGACATGAGAGTGGTTTTCCAGTACTTTGGGAAGTAAAGAAGGAAACGAATATTTCTTGGGTGCCCACTAGACTCCTGGTACTCTGGGGCTTCCTGCCACATAATTTTGTTTCTGAAAGGAGAAGTGGGAGGAAGCTTATTTTATGATATTCTAAAGAGTAAGGTCTCAGGCCATTAGATTATTAACAAAAACTATAAGGACATAATGCCTATTTTTTCTCCTAATTACCAATAGTTGATTTGAAAATTTGGGGGGGAAAAATACAAAGAAGATGAATTATCACCTGTAATTGTATCATCCAGAGATAAACGTTATAAAAATTTGTTTTTTTATATACATATTTTATTACAAAATTGAAGTCATACAAAATATACTACTTTACAAGTTTCTTTTACCATCTAACAGACTGTGATTTTTTTCATGTTGTGAAATACGCCTTATCATGTGTTCTATTGCCACAGGTCGATGTGCTACATTCTTTAATTGAACCTCCACTGCTGGACATTTAGGTTATTTCCAAGGTATCACTTAATGATGTCCTTGACGAGAGCCACCCAAAGGGTGGGGGATTGGCCTGGGGAAACATTGAATGAGCAAATGTGAAAAGAAAAAGTGTTTAGCCCAGGAAAGGCAAGACTCAGGTGGGAGAATCACAACTTTCTTCAAATATCCGAAGGTTGTCATTTGGATGAGGGTAGGACATGCTCTGTGTGGTCTCAAATGGGAAGATTTAGAAACAATGGGTTGAAAGTGGGGGTGGAGTGGAGATTAATTCACAGTGTGTGAAGGTGAATTTTCTAAAGTTCAGGGCAACCAAAGAAGGTCTTGGCAGCTTTAGGAGGTAGTGAGTTATCATCTAGTGAAGATGGTTGAACATAGGCCAAAAATCACTTGCACGAATACAGTGTGTTGAACACATTTCCAGTCGAGAGACCTGAGTGTGTTGAGAACATGAAAGAAGTTGTTTATTTATTTATTTTTGAAAGGGGAAAGGGCCTTAGAAAAGGCATCAAGTGTTAAAATTTGAATTCAATGCTCTTATTATTTATATCGGGGCCCAATATTTACACACCGAATTATAGTTTACAAAGTACTATAAAGACTCCCCTTTTAGAATGAGGAAACAGATTCAGACAGGTTAAGTAAACCACCGAGTTCCTACTGCAAGGAGGTAGAGACCAGACTAGATGTGCACGTTCTCTGTCCCGACAGCCACTCTTTTCTCCAGTTGCTGTTATTATTATCCAGGTCACCAAGCCCTTCTAGACAATCCAGACTCATAAGGCACTGCCAACGTCCTGCCTCATCGCAAGAAAATGAAACTGTCTCTAAGGACTAATGTGAACAAAACGTCACTGTATAGTTCACAGGTAAGGTTTCCTGCGTGGAAATTCCATGTCTTTTCTACCCTGTAGCTGCGGCTTGATGATTAGGATTTTTGACAGATAAAGGCAGGGCTTCAACATCTGTGTGTGATTCTACGATGTTTCAGGTGCCTTCTGCTCAGGACAGGGCCTCCTTCCTCGGTGGTCTGAGAGCCTTGAGTGAATATACCCCCCAAGTTAGCCCCATGTCTCGTCCATACCTTCAACTCTGTCAACTCAGAACCCTGGAAAACAGGGCTTCCACCCTCCACTCTTTCTGTCCAGCTGCAAGCACATAGCCCAGGAATTTATTCCTGCCTCCTGAGTCCATCCTGAACCCTTGCCTCCACCCCATCCCTTTTGAACAAGACAAGCTAGAAGGAAAAGCAAAGGTCCCCTTCTGGTTACAGGAGGGGCCTAGCACCACCCTCGGTGACCAGCTCCCTGCTGTCACTCCTGGGGTATCCTTTCTAGCAAATCAGAGGGTCCCGGTGACAGTGACCCACCCAACCTGAAAGGCACCCTCTTCCTACACTCCACTAATGCCACTGCAGGTTCACAGCCTCCAGTGACATTCCCCTGCTGTCTGCAGGAAGCTTCCACCCACTCCAGAGGGTAAGGAAGGCCGGAAGCAGATGGCCACCCCTTCAACCCCAAAGTGAAGTGCACTCTCCTTGCTTTTAACCATTTCCTGGCTTTAATTGCTTGCTTCCTCCGTCCTGCTCTTGCTGTTTTGCAATTCTCTGGTGACTCTGTTCTTTCAAAATCATTTATTTGGTGCCCAGTATATACCAGGCATTGGGCTAAGCCCTGAGGGTAAAACATGCAGGGAGCCAGGTTTGTACCCGGGGAGGGTTTCCTTTTCTCTTGGCAGATGGAAAAGGAACCCACAATGAAAATCAGGGACGTAAGTGCTTCAACAAGGGAATGGGGCCTTCCAGGGAAGAGAAGAGCAGACAGCAAAGAACCAGTTGTGTTCTGGGAGTATAAACTGGGGAAGCCGCAGCACAGACGTCCTGAGAGGTCAGATCATGAAGGGATTGGGGTACCAAACTAGCACATTCCAATGTTATCCCCAAAGCAATGAGGAGTCCTTTCTGCTTTTCAGCAGGCAACGATATGATACTGAATTTTAGAAAGAGTGCCCTGCAGCCTTGAGGAACAAGGTGAGGGATGAAGGAGTCAGGGTGGCTGGGAGAAGGCTCGGACTCTTCATTTTATTCTTTTCTGTTCTGTTTAGATTTTTAAACCATGTAGTTGAATTTTTTTATCTTGAAAATAGTTATGTGGAAAATAGGATGAGTGGCTACTTTTATCTTATTCTTTATACTCTTTATGTTATATATTTTTAAAGAAAATATAAAAAATGTTTTTCTTTCTTTCCTTTTTTTGTTTTGAGATGGGGTCTCACTATGTTGCCCAGACTGGAATGCAGTGGCTATTCTCAGGTGTGAGCGTAGAGCACTATAGCCTTGAACTCCTGGCCTCTAGTGATCCTCTCCAGTAGCTGGAATTATAGGTGAGGACCACCCTGTCGGCTCATGATTTTTGCTTTTGAAAGTCTGGAAGCAAATACAGAGATGAGAATGGACAGATGTGGTTTTTGTCCTGCATAAATGGACTTTTTGCTACTTGACCCTGTCCTCGAGCTGTGTGCAGGTGGAAGGCTACTCTCTTTGCATTCGGGATATAGAATTTAATGGACTTGGCCACACAGGGGTCCTGCCTAGGCCTCTGTCCAATGAGAATGCCCAAATCTATAGTTTCTTGAACTGGATATTGCCTGGATGAGCTGCCAACTATGCCAGGACACTGATTTGAGAAACAGGGATGTAACAGAACTAACTAGCTTCATGGTGATCGCTAACATTACTGTATCTCTTCAGTGGCATTTTCTTCTTCCTGCTTTGCTGACTCAACAATCTTAACTCTGGCACTAGAGAAATTCTATCCATCTCATGTTGGGGGAAAAAAAAAACATTTTCTGCTTCTATACAAATCGCTGGACAGTTTCCCCTAAAGTTTTATGGTTGTTGAAAATCTTATATAGGATGGAGGAAAATGGGGAAAAAAATAACAGCTCATAGTTCATTTAAAAATACAAAACAGTATTTTACAATATGCCAGATATGGTGCTTGTGATAAAAAGATGAAAATACAGGATCCTTGCCCTAAAAGTACTTACAGTTTAGAAACACACACGCAAATGCAACGTAATGAAATAGTAACACTGCTATAACCACATAAACATATTTGAATTGAAATGGAGCAAAAATAGGAAACATGTTGAAGATAGTAGCAATAAATGTCCATATCGATAAATACTGTAGGAATATCAATGTCACTACATAGACTAGAAAGCCAAGAAAATAAGCAAAAATTCTCAAGAACCATTGAGCTAATGAACCATTGAAGGACGTGATCTTTGTGGAAGTCTGTGCCTCCTACCTAATTTTCAATCCATGTACTTAATTGTTTTTCATAGTTTCATTATGACATTTTCCTCAACCTGTTAATTTTGAGGAAGCTATTATATATGTATGAATCAATATATAAAAGTGGATTTCTTTTCAAGTCCTGCCCAAATGTTGCAATATACTATTTTAAGATATTCTGAAATAGTATAGTGTGAAATAGACACTTTAATCTAACAATTTCATATTTTCTATTTAACTTCATCTTAATGTCACAGAAAAAATGATAATTCATAAAATATTGGTGAACATGCTTACATGATAAGGAAGGCAATGAATATTGTCCTCTTTTTTTAAAAAATGGCACCATTAGAACCATATTTGGCATAAAACAACCTTGTAATCTTATGATGCTGGGAGGGAGCACTTGGTCCAGGTGCAGGTTGAGAGGAGGCGAGAAGGCCAGGTACAGTGGCTGATGTCTGTAATTCTAGCACTGTGGGAAGCTGAGGTGGGAGGATCACTTGAGGCCAGGAGTTTGAGACCAGCCTGAGCAAGAGTGAGACCCCGTCTTAACTAAAAATAAAAAAATTAGCCAGGTGTGGTGGCATGTACCTGTAGTCCCATCTACTCAGCAGGCTGAGGCAGGGGGATCACTTGAGCCCAGGAGTTTGAGGTTGCAGTGAGCTATGATGATGCCACTGCACTCTAGCCTGGGCGACAGAGGGATACCCTATCTAAAACCAAAAAAAAAAAAAAAAAAAAAAAGAGGAGGTAGGAGGGTTGACAGCAGGAAGGAAGTATGGACTGGCTCCACTTGGGAGATTGCTAGAAATGGAGATGGCCCCATATAAACTGACTAGGGTGATGAATGTATGGCATTGATATCCAGACACCCATCTAACAACAGCATATGGCCTTCCATTTTTCTTTTCTTTCTTCCTTTTCGTCATAGTAAAATTTCAAAAAAGAAATCAATTGAAAAAATGACACCTCTCCCTGCCTTCCCTAATATGCATCGGATATGTACAGGCAGGGCACAAATATCCAATAAACATATTTTTAAAAAGATCTTAAATAGTCAAAGAAATGCAGATTAAAACAAGAGAGTTTGGTAGGGTGTAGGAAAAGTCATTCTCATATACTACTTATAGGAGTGCAAATTGGTGGAATGTTTCTGAGGGACATTTTGATAACATGAATCAAAAGCTTTTTAAGGACATATGCCTTTATCTGAAGGAAACAACTGGGCAGTGTTTAAACTGTATATATGCCATGTTTATGCAACTTTATCTGAGCAACAAAAACAAAGGAGGAAAACTTCCTTAAAAAATAGAGGAGTGGTTAAATGAATTATGGGCCATTCAACCGATGCAATACTAGTAGCTGTTAAAATAATTATCTAAATTTCAATTGATCAACACAGAAATGTGTTCATAGAATAACTGTAAGTATAAACAGCATGAAACATACCTGTATGTGTTGTATATGTGTTGTATGTGTGTGAGTATGCTCATGTCTCCCTAAGAAAGCCTGGAAGGGTATATGAGAGCTGAAAGTATCTGGCCATATCCTATGAAAAGCAGAGACAGTTACTGAAGAAGATACAAGTTACAAGAAAGACTGTACACAGAACAATGGTGCCTCAGTCCCCTTCAAAGTGGCCTCCTTGGGACCTCACACAGTTCTCCCAGTGTCTCTTAATCTAACCCCTACATGTTCAACATTCTCAGGTGTTTGCAGGCCTTCTGGAACATGGATCACTTTCAACAGATCCTCAACCATTTTTGAAGCATTTGTGCCACACTATTATTTGCACCACACTCACTGAATTGTCCCTGAAAGCCTTCTGAATCATCTGAATAGTTTCCGTGGAGGAATGTTCAAGCTCAACGCAAAATTTGGTGCAGATTCATTGTTCTACTTGCTTAGTCATTTTGAGTGGGACAGCCACACGGTACGCATGCTCAATCAATGGCATCCAGCGCCCCACCGACTAGTACAGCGAAGTCGTCATTGTTCATGCAGGTGCATTCCGATCTACTCTCTTTGGCTGCCAGGTTCCATCGACGTCGCACAAACTGTTCAGGTTATATCGATAATGGCTGGATACTTTCTGTAAAGCCCTCGTTGACTAATGTAAAAATACTAACAAGGTTTTTTTCTGGGTGAGATCTATAAGTAATCTTTACTGCTTTATTGTTTTCCATATTGTAAAATCATCTATAAGGACCATACATTAATAGTTTGTTTTTGGACCTCAGGTGTAGAGAATTGAGGATTAACTTCTTGGTTCACAGTATACTACCATCATCAGTTTATATAAGGTCTCTCTTTTGTTTTAATAAATTTTGCTTTCTTTTCACCTGTCTTAAATATACATGAATTACTTTTAAAATCTTGTCCAAGGAGAGTAATCAGGGGTCTTCACCAGCAAGTCTATAAGAACAGCAAGAATGTCAGTTTCCAGGCCATGCCGCTGACCTGGAATGAACTGCAAATTGTTCACCTTCTCATCTGGTGTGAGGGGCAGAGACAGGAGTATTAGTTTCTTTGTCTGTCCTTGGAATATTCGGGTTATACCTCCCAGCAAGATTCCACCTACTGAACTTCTAGGCTTAGGATAGTGCATCACCGAGAATGGTCCCTACCAGATGTGGAGCCAATCAGAAAGAAAACGCCATCTTGGCTGGGATCTGTGTTAGTTTCCTTTAATGCCATAACAAAGTACCACAGGCTAGGTGGCTTAAGCAACAGAAATGTACTGTCTCACAATTCTGGAGTTAGAAGTCCAAAATCAAGGTGTTGGCAAGGTTGTTTCCCTCTGATGACTGTGAAAGAGGATCTGTTCCATGCCTTGTTGCTAGCTTTCAGTAGCCTCAGTAGTTTATTGGTTTGTAGATGGTGGTCTTCTGCCCATGTCTTCAGTCTTTGCCATGTACATGTCTGACTCTGTGTCCACATTTCCCCTTTTAATAAGGATGCCAGTCATTTTGGATTAGGGTTCATCCTAGAGATCTCATTTGAATTTGATTACCTCTGTAAAGACCCTCCAAATAATCTTGCATCAAGATGGTGTGGTGGAAAGAACATGGGTTTCGTAATCATACCTGGGTTTGAATCCTGGCTTCACCACTTAACTGGTGGTCTGACTTTGGGAAAATCATTTAATTACTTAAGACTTGTTTTCTCATCCATATAATGGGGATGTAATGTTGCTGTGAGCACTAGAAATACTCTAGAATGTGCTGGATACACAAAGGTCATTATTACCTATGAGTTGGGGGTCTTTGCTTTTCAGGTTAACTTTTATGACTAGATGCATCTGTAAGTGAATCAGACAGGGGAGATTCTCAGATGACAGCAAGTATTTAATATCCAAACTTGGTCAATACTAAACTGGCATCTGTTCTAGAGTCCTTCTTGCCTACATGTGTTCACTTGTTTGGGGCTGGCCACAATTACAGGTTACTTTTTAGGTGAAGTCGATATAAAACCATTTCACAGCATTCCAGGCTGTACGTGATGGTTCATTGATCAATGCTGTAAGGCTGTCTCATTGGGAGGAAAAAGAAGGGTGCAGCCTTCTCTCTATGAAGACCAGCAATGCCTTCTATTCCTGCATGTCTATAATCTCAAGATTCTGTCTCACCCCGATAATCCAGATTGATTTGACTGAAGACAAGGACATATTTCTTGAGATATTGTCATATTCTGCTCAGGTTACCTAGAAGATTAATCATGCAAGTTTCCTCTATTACTAGCAATAAAAATTTGACTCAAATTTAGCAGTAAAGGTTGCAAATGCTTAAGTGTTCTGATAGAAGTGAAACTCTGGGTTGCGGTGGGAGCAGTGAGAGCTGCAAAAGCAGGAAGGAGTTGGTTGTATAGGTGGAAGTTTGAGCTTGGGAGGAACCAGGTAGTGACCTCTCTTCTGAATAGGGACACTCTTGGGCACTTCCTCTTCCTTCAAAACAATTAAGTTGAATGTGGATTTTAATCACATTAGCTGAGCAATTTTGAAAAAAGTCAGTAACTTTTGTCAAGGCAACTTTTTGATTTCACGGAGAATCACTCTGAAGCAAGCTATTTGCCTGACTACTTTTTGCCTAATTTATTAAATATTTTAGGTTTAGTCTGATTTCTTTCAGAGCCCGTGCTAATTTGAAGGGTTGTCT
Source organism: Avahi laniger (assembly GCA_963575035.1). Classification (NCBI taxonomy): domain Eukaryota; kingdom Metazoa; phylum Chordata; class Mammalia; order Primates; family Indriidae; genus Avahi; species Avahi laniger. The sequence goes on along the minus strand of CAUYSK010072052.1, from coordinate 21,800 downwards.
TGGTATATCAGTGTCCTATAACTGTAGGAAGGAGGCTTTTGCTGGAAATGATATAAAGCAAATGTCTTTTCTTGAGTCACATAGGATAGAGACCAGTATTTATCACAAGGTTTTTTTTTACACTTAGTACTTTATAAGATTGCATTTGTGAACAGTTTCAGCTTTCGAAAAAAATGGCATGAACACACTCATAAGACAGCAAAATCAATCTTAGAAATCAATAGATGAGTGACTTGTGGTGTAAAATAGTATGTATATATACACCCTTTTTTAGCTATACAATTATTAAATGCCATTAAAGTTGGTATAAAATACAATTTTTAGCTGGTGGCTGTCTACTAATTACAAAGTAGCCAGCACAGCATACTTCGGTTTTAATGCCTAGGGAGCACATCCAGCAATATTTAGCCAGGCAGAAAGGGTAGACAGAATAAAAATAAACAAAAGGCAGAATATTAATAAAGAGTTTTGATTGTTAAGGACAAGTGGGTAAATCAAGAATCTGGAAATTGAGAAGGTGTACGGAAAATAAAACAGGGAGTTGGGCGACAAGGATACAGTAATAGCACAACAGGATTCCTGTAAGTGGCATTCCGATGGAGGAGGCAGGCTGCGCCCAGAACCACGGGGAGGGGTTTGAAATAGATGGGAAGATAGGCGAGAGCGTGCACAGCCTAAAAAAGTTTTAATGATGGCTCCGTCCCTAATTTTTGAAGGCTGGTATTGGGAGCTACAAAAACCAAGTGGCAGGATTTATCAAGGTGTCCGCCGCAGGGCCACCCCCGACTCGGGCGAAGCGTCCGGAATTCCTGAGTTGTGTGAAACGTGGAGGCGGCCTCCTCCCCGCCCCCACCCCAGCCTTCGTGCGCATTTTCCGGCGAGGGGGGCCCGCAAACCCTTCGAAGAACAGTTTAAATGCGCGGACGTCCGCGGCCGGCGCGCTCCCCTGGCAGAAAGGCGAGCGCCGCGCCCACACCGCGGGGAGTGCCTCAGGCCCGGGCGCGCCGGGCAGGTTCTCCCGGTACCCCGAAGGCCGCGGCGCCCCGGCCCCCACCCTGCCCGGCAGCCGCGCGCGCCCCTCCCCCCGGCGCAGGCGGGGCTGAGGGCGCCCGACGCGGAAGCGCGGGGCTGCGGGGGCGGCGGCGCGGGAGGCCGCGCGCGCTCCCCGGGCCGCAGTCGGCGCGGCGGGCGCGGGGCGGGGCGAAAGGGCCGGGGAGGCGGCGGCGCTCGCGCACGGGCCCGGCCACCGCCTCGCCCCCCTTCCCTTCCCCTTCCCTCCTTCGGCCTGTCCGTCCCCCTTCTCTCCCCTCCCCCGGGCGAATCACGCGCCCTCCTCTGACACTCGTAGCGGGCCCGAGCTCCGAATTTATCCTTCACGTGACCTGAGGGGGTTGGGTGGTTGGTCGGGACAGAGGGGGAGAGGGAAAGGAGGGAACGGAATCTGCCGTTACCCGAGCAACAGGCCCCGCCCGCCGGCTTGGGGCCGGGGGGCGGGAGGAGGACGTCAGCACGTCAGCCGGGGTTTTGCGTTTTGATTGACAGTTGCTATAGCGACCGGGTCGGTCCGTCGCCATTTTGTTGGTTGGTTTTTTTTTAAACCCTTTCGCTTCCCGCCCGAATAATAATAAAAAGCCCCATTGGAGTGAGGCGGGGGTGGCGGCGGCAACCGCGGCGGGGGTATCCGGGGAGACTGCTGCCGTCGCTGCTGCTGATCGCGGCCCAGGTCGGGCTCAGGGAGCGGACACCCCGAGCGGGGGGTGCGGGCGCCGCCGCCGCCGCCGCCGCTTCTGCTGCTGCTGTTGGTGCCGCTGCCGCCGCCGGCGAGCGGGCGGGACCGGTGTGAGTGTGCGAGTGTGTGTGCGAGTGAGCGTGTGCGAGGGCGAGTGTGCGTGCGTGTGTCTGAGTGTGTGTGCGAGTGTCTGTCTGTCTGTGCGGGGACTCGGGGGCGGGCGGTTCGGGCTCTCCTGGCGGAGGAGCCGCCGCCGCCGCCGCTCGGGCCCCGGCGCTTCTCGCTGCGCAGGTTCGGAGCGCGCGCCATTTTGTGAGATTTACAAAATCCTCCTCGGGAAGAAGCTGCCGGGAGCGGCCGCCACTCGGCGCCCGGCCTCGCCGCCGCCGCCCTCAGAGCCGGGCCGGGCCGCGCGGCCCCGCTGTCGGGACTCGGGGTCCGGGGACTGCGGTATTTGCCGGGGAGGGGGCTGTCGCCTCCCCGGCCCCGGGCGCCGCTGGAACCGCGAGCCGGAGAGAGACTGAGCAGGCTACTGCGCGGCCAGGAGCCGGGAGCGCCGGGGGCGGAGAGAGGCGGCCGGGGCGGCGCTGGCTGCGGAGGCCGCGGCGGGAGCGCAGCGCGGGAGCCGGAGGCTGAGACTCACCGGAGGAAGCGGCGCGAGCGCCCCGCCATCGTCCCGGTGAGTGTCCGGCCCGGCCGCAGCCCCGCCCGGCCCGGCGCTCGGTTTCTCCGGCGGCCTGCAGCCGGGCCCGCGCCGAGGCCGGCCGGGCGGAGGGAGGGACCTGCCATTTTAGGAGGAGGCGCCGCCGGCCCGGGGCCGGCCGCCGGGGGAGGGAGCCCGAAGGCCCGGTCCCGGAGGAGAGGCGGGTGCGAGCGGAGGGAAAGTTGCGGAGGGTGGGAGCGGGGGCCGCGGCCTCCCGGGAGCCGGGGCCTGGGGGGCCGAAGAAAGCGCCAGACCTTCACTGGTCGCCCGAGCGAAGGGGTGGAGGTTGTCTTCTTCCTCCTCCTCCTCTTCCTCCTCATCCTCTTCCCCCAGCTCCTCCCTCGTCCCTCCTCTCGGTCCCCACCAGTGTGGGAACCGCCGGGGTTCTTCGCAAGGACAATGCACGGGTTAAGAAAATGGGGCTGGCTGCCGGGTAGGCGAGGACAGCAGGGCTAGGCTGGGCGCCGGCGAAGGTCGGAAGCCCGCTCCCGCGGTGGCCCTTTGGGGTCGGCGCTGGAGCGAGGGGGACTCGGTGTGCTCTGAAGTTGGGCGGGGAGTGCAAGGAATCCCGGCCACTCGAGATGAAGAGATGACCTCCTTAGCAGCCGCAGGAGTTGGTGGTTGAGGAGACGTGAATTAGGATTGATACCTGTGCATTGCAACAAAACTTCACGAGTCTATTTATAGACACAAACCCACTCTTGCTTCGGAGCCGCCAAATCTGCTGAATATCTCTACGCTTAGCGAAAGAAAGGCCCCTCCCTAGTCTGAAATAGTTAAAAATGGTGAAATTAGTGAGTCAGGGACTCGGGACTACTTGTCTGTGCCTTTCGCCCAACCCTAGGTTATATGAATCCTGTAATCCAGGTGCAGCACTTGAATGCCAGCACCGTTTGGTTCTTGAATTCCGACCACATTGTCAGAAAATATGTCTTACGACATTGTTTTTAAACTCACTTAAAGGTTAGAACGAATAATGTCAGGCACTATTCTCAGGGGTTTATTATGTGTATTAACCTGCTTATCCTACCAGTAGGAACTCTTACCCATTTTACAGAAGAGAAAACAGAGAGGCATTGACTGGTCTAAGGTCTTACATCTCAGAGCGAGGAGTCTGTAGCCAGCCTGGGCTCTTAAACACTAGGTTCTAACTCATTATTATAAATACTGGCAAATTTTGGAGCGATTCGTGTGTAATGACTCAGGGTTCTAACTGAGATTGTGTCCACGTGTAGTTGGTAGTGTGGAATTACCTTTTTGGTTGCAGAAGTGGGAAGGAGAGGTTGAGAAACTTTTCAGTCCTTTTTTGCCGTAAAGAAAACCATGTCGTCAGTTTTTTAATACAAGGAATTAAAAAATGTTCCGTGGTGTATTTTGTTCTTCACACTTAATTTTGATTATAGGCATCCTTTAAGTATTGATGAGTCATAAAAAAAGTTTCTGTATGTATTTTTAGTCATTTTTTTCTTTGAATACTTATGACCCTTTATACTTTACATATCCAAAGTGCTTAGGAATGAATATCTTTAGTACTTGGATTTTGGGGTGTTTTAAAAGTTACCTTTAGCTTTTGTTTTCTTAAATTTCTCATACCTTGATCAGTTACTTTAAGAGAATATTATTTTCAGATAGACTTTTTACAAATATAGGACTAGAACTAAAATTTCGTATGATAAGGTTTTAAACTGAAGATCATTTCAAAGAAACAGCGGTTAAGAAAAAAAAGCTTACTTAGTTAAGATTTTTAATGTAACTTAAAGTACCCCAGTACTTTCGGAGAATTTGCCTTGGCATAGCAGTGGTGTTTATGGTAGCTGTCCAAATTTATTTAGACTTCAAACCTTGCCAGAAAGTTAAGTACTCCTCCTGTCAGTGTCTACACCGGGTTTTGTAAAACTGGACATAAAAAGTTCATTTTTATCTCAAGAGAGGCATAAGCTCAGAAATTATTATAGGAGAAGGGGTCACTCCTTGTGTTTGTAAAGGTCAGGGCACACTGCTTAGCTGGTGGGTGTTGAAAGATTTTAGATTTGAAGAAATAGACTTGAATGAATGGTAATTGTTGGTAGGGGTGGGGGCAGTATTAAATCATCTAGTGAGATATTTGTTATTGTTAGGAATTTGAAAGTTAGGTATAAGATCATTTCTTAAACATTTTAAAGACATTTTGGTGGAACTTACTGGAAACAAACATACAAAATTACTGTGTGCTAGGAATTTAAAAATAAGTGCAATTTTTTAGAGACACTGTTATTTAAGATAAATGAAAATATTCCATTTTAGTGCAATGTCTTGTTAGGGAATGTGGATAGTATAAAAGACCATTGGTTAAAAATTTTTTTCCCTCTAGAATATTGTATTTTTAGTTGTATTTATGAAGTTACTGGTTTATGACTTAAAGCTGTAGGGGTGGAGTGGTAAGTGCAACAAGGTATTTAAATAATTTACACAGGTTTTTGTAATGCTATGAATATTTGCAAAAGCAAAATTCAAGATAACTTATAAACATATATACAATGATCTCTGGCATGCATTTTGTTTTGTAACTACACAAAATGTTAATTTGTATTGAATCTTGGTTATTACTTGAAAACAATTTTACTTTAAAAAGAAATAGTTTAGAAAGTTACACTACCCAGAGGTGTTTTCACATGCATGTTTATGGTTAGCAAATATCTAGTTATGGGAAGAAAAATTGGATAGAAGTAACTGTATTATGGGTCAGAATGGAATTGTCTTATATAGGATATTAAAAACGACTAATGCAAGAAGCAGCTTAATTTGTGACTTTCTTGGTATTTGTGATTAGGTGTGTGTCAGTTTGTCTTTGCTTTGGCATTAACTTCTTACTGTAAAGAACTTTCACGTTTCTTACATACACAGACACACAAAACAATTTCTCCTCTACTCCCCACCCCCAAGAAAACATTTTAGTATCCAAACCCAACAAAACCCCAAAATTTCCTGAAAGAGTCTTTATGAAGAACTTGGTTTTTCATTCCCAAAACTTTATTAGTCGTTTTATTGTATTCTTAAGCAGTAGTTTAAACTGTGCTAATAATCTTTATTTTCTTTTGAAGAGTGTATTGGTGGTTTTATCTCTGATATTACTTGTCTATTTTTGATTTAGAGGTAAAGATACTACTTGAAATTATCAGACATGGTCACCTGAAACTTGATACTAGCAGTTTGCTCTGTCAAAATGAATTGTGTGACTAGTATAATAGCACCTTGTGTATACCTAGTGGTTATGCCTTTTAAAAGACTTCTTACTATATGTTATCTTGACTTTGGGGCAGTTTTTCTATGGTCAGAGAAGTTGTGGTACTTCATAACCCAAAGTTTGCTCAATTTTGAATTAAAAATTTTGGGGAGTTAAATTGGTATTTAATTACTTGGAAAAATTGTCAAATTATTTTAAATTACCTAAAATTTTTCCTCATTTGCTGCCAGGTGAAAAACTCTTTGGAGATCTTGCATTATGTCAATACTGTAACGTTACGCTAGGGTTGCAGAATTTTACCATTGGGTGCTTGAAAGTGAAACGTAGACTTCACATGATTAAAATAATAATTTAAGATTCGTATTGGGTAATTGAAGACAAATCTTGCTTGTTAGTGGCTATAAACAGCCTTAGTTTCTTTTATTTATTTATTTATTTTGGTATCTGAAAACAAAATGACTTAGGAATATTGCATTGTATAAACCAGCTAAAGTTTTTTAAAAGTTCCGCCTTTGCTTTGAAATCCTACTTCCGTAGTTCTATAATGAGTTAAAATTCTTTATTGGAGATAATACGTTACATTGAACATCTAAAATGATGTGGTTCCTCGTAGGCATACATTTGCTAATGTAGAAAATCATTTTGGCTTGCTGGCATTTGGTTCTTCTGCTAGAGCTATTTATCTTCTCTTCTAGAAGGTGATTTTTTAAAAGTTTGTATTACTGTTAAAATGAAGTTTTGACAAACATATACTTTTTGTTTGACAGGTGCTCATATCTGATATGCAGCTAGTAATGGTTTAAAATGTCTTGATGAATTGTTACGAATTTTATCTCATAGTTGAAATGTTTAAATTGATCTTTTGGGGGGGACTGGTGAACTGGTATAAGATGGAATGAAACTGCTTTTCATCATCGACTCTATTTTAAATAGCACCCCTGGTTATTAAATAACCCCATAATTTTTCTAAGTACATAGAATTTCCAGTGATAAGAGTTGATTTTATTTTTAAAATTTATGGACATTTATGGTTAAGGTTTGAATCTTGGCATGTGTTTGGGTCAAAAAAGTGCTCAAACTGTGACATCTATCCAAAATCTGCTTGTATCTAGATGTACGTGGCAGTTGAGGCAGCATAATGCTCTGCAAAGATTACCTGCCTGTGAGACAGTGAGCAGAGGCTCCAGAGTCAGGTAGATCTGGAGTCTCACAGGTTCATTCTGCTGACAATGTGACTTTAGGCACAGTGGTTTCACTATATCAGTTTCCTCATTTATAAAATGGGGTTGATCATACTTAACATAGGATCCTTGAGAAGATTGAGGTAATGCGTGTCAGTTTCTTCATGGCCTTCTTTGTCCCCTTTTCCCTCCCTTTGTCTTCTTTATTCATGCTCAGCCTGTGGCCTCAGCATAAATATTACTTCTTCAGAAAGGTCTTCCCCAAACTCCAGTCCAGGTGAGATTCCTTGGCCACACATTCTTCTTGGCCATGTAAGACCCTCTGCTTTTCTTTCACAACCCTTATTGCAAATAGCTATATAATTATTCATATATATTCATGTATGTAATTATTCATTTAATGTCTTTCTCTTTCACTGCATTAGATTGTAAGGTTCATTTGGACAGGAATAAGTCTTTTTTAGGAAAAAAAATTTTTTTTAGAAATAGAAGTCTTGCTATGTTGCCAGGCTTGATCATAGTGCATTGCAGCCTCAAACTTCTGGTCTCAAGCGATCCTCCTGCCTCAGCCTCCCAAATTGATGGGATTACAGGAGCGTGCTTGATCATGACTGTAATAACTGCAGCATGTAACAGGTGGTGTTATATGTGTATGTACATTGAATGATGGAATGAGGAACCTATATGCTGCATCCTGCCTTAGTACCAATCCTTAGCTTTCTAATCTTGGGGAAAACAATGTCTTCTCCCATCAATATCCTGTATGCCAAATGTAGGCAACACCACCTACCCTGCCCAGGATTTCGAGAGTATGAAATGAGATACTATAATGAGGTGCTTTGTCAGAGTGTAAAATACCGTGTAAATATAAGATGATGGTACAGTAGCAATAATCTTTGTAGTGGGCCTATCCAACAGGAAGCTTTATTGTGACTTAAAGTAAGAATAATTCTTACTTTAGGAATTTTAGGCCAGGCATGGTGGTGGCGTGTGCCTGTAGTCCCAGCTACTTGGGAGGCTGAGTCAGGAGGATCGCTGGAGCCCAGCAATTGAAGTTGTAGTGTGCTGTGACAGCACCACTGCACTCCAGTCTGGGCTACAGAGACCCTGTGTCTAAAATAAAATTAAAGAAACAGAGTTTTAGCTTTGCGGAATTGGTAGGTAACTATTATTTAATAATTATTATAAATTTAAACTTTCTATATGTATTAGTTAGAATGTAGATTGGGCCTGTGTGTGACTAAGTACGGTGGCTGAAATGAAAAGTTTATTTTTCCTTCAGAAAACAACAGTAAAAGTAATCTAAGGCTGGTATGGTAGCTCCGTGATATGAGGGACCTTGGTTCCTCTGTCTTGTTGCTTTCCTTTGCTTAAGGAGATACCACTTTCTTTATAGTACAAGACAGCAACCCACCACAGCCACCATCCAGGAACAGGGTGTGGGGAAGGCACATCCTTTCTCTTTAAAGACAAACCCAGAAGTTACATGCATGACTTCTGTTCACAGTCTGTTGCTCAGAACTTAGTCATGTGGCCATATTTAGATGCAAAGAAGGGTGCAGTATGTAGTTTTTGGTAAGGTAGATCTTTCCTGAAAATCTGTGTCTACTGAAGGAGAGAATGAGGGATAATTAATCATTGCCTGTCACACTTTCAGATGCTTTGGAAGAAACTTCCAGAAGTAAACTTTGAAAAGATAACTCATTGCACTTGTTAGTAAGTTTTACTTTCTGTATTTGGTCTTTAATCTTTTGAACTATGGTATACAAATTCAAATAGATTATCACTTATGCAATGTGTACATATATGGTCAAGTTAGAAAAATGTAGCTGTGCTTTTAGTAGTGAAGGATATTGGGTCTAGTAGCATATTATTTTACTGACGCTGTATTTTCTGATAGAAACATTCTTTTTTTTTTTTTTTTTTTTTTGAGACAGAGTCACACTTTGTTGCCTGGGCTAGAGTGAGTGCCATGGCGTCAGCCTAGCTCACAGCAACCTCAAACTCCTGGGCTCAAGCGATCCTCCTGCCTCAGCCTCCCAAGTAGCTGGGACTACAGGCATGCGCTGCCATGCCCGGCTAATTTTTTCTATATATTTTTAGTTGTCCAATTAATTTCTTTCTATTTTTAGTAGAGACGGGGTCTCGCTCTTGCTCAGACTGGTTTTGAACTCCTGAGCTCAAACAATCCGCCCACTTCGGCCTCCCAGAGAGCTAGGATTACAGGCGTGAGCCACCGCGCCCAGCCAGAAACATTCTTCATTGCTATGATTATAATCATATGTAAACAATATTTGGAGTCTAAGCTTTTGGATTTGGTTTTATAGTCTTACTGGACTGTGCTGTATGTATTCCTGCTCATATCCTCAGCAAATAATGCTGGAGTAACACTTGGCATCTTGTCAGGATTCCATTAAATGTTTGAGTCACTGAATGTTACAAGAAGGATGATAGCAGTGATGTTTGTTTTATTTTTATTTATTTATTTATTTTGGGGGGCAAGGTTTCTTTTCCCTGGGCTAGAGTGCAGGGGTCATTGTAGCTCACTGCAGTCTCAAACTCCTGGGCTCATGTGATCCTCCTGTACACTACCACACCTAGCTAATTTTTCTTGTTTTTTGTAGAGATGGGGTCTCATTATTGCCCAAGCTGGTCTCAGATTCCTGGGCTCAAGAAATCTCCCAAAGTGCTAGAATTACAGGCATGAACCACTGTGCCTGGCCTAAGAATGATGTTTAAAGATACATTTATATCTATCCAGTCTCTTCTTTGATATCTATGTGTTTGAAAAAAGAGGAAGATCTAAGATTCCTTTGAACTGTGGAGTGTTATTAGATCTAGTAGGGGCTTGGAAAAACTAATGGTTCTCAACAGTCTTCTAGAGCAGCAGTCCTCAGCCTTTTTGGCACCAGGGACTGGTTTCTCATGGAAGACAATTTTTCCCCTGGGGGTGGCGGGTGGGGGGTTTTGAGGAGGAGCTCAGGCAGTGAGGGAACGATGGGGAACAGCTGTAAATACAGATGAAGCTTTGCTGGCTTCTCTGCCTCTGTCCTCTTGAGGGTTCCTAAGTTTCATGGAAGACAGTTTTTTCCGGGAAGGGGCTCTGGGCACAGAGCTCAGGCCATAATGTGTGCCTCTTCTTAACAGGCTGCATACAGGCAGTTGGGGACCACAGTACTAGGTAACTTGTCAAAGTTGTGGGATTCCCAGACTTCTCTTTCTGTAGATTTGGAGTGATGCTCTGGAATATACTTTCTTAGTAAGGACCCCAGGTAATCCTGGTGGAGTAAACCATTTTGAGAAACACTGATATAATTCTTTTCTCACATATTAGAGAAGGAAATGGATGCAGAGAAGCTAAGTGACTAACCAGTACCTCAGAATAAGCAGGCCTGGAACTAGCATTATTTTTCCTGATTCCTGGTTTTTTGTTCTTTCTACAGATAAAGGGATAGATATATCTGTACCTGTATGCTTTGTATGATAGTTGTCATCCCTAAGACATCCCAATATACCTTTTTATATGTAAGCTCCTTTTTAGTAAATGGTTGGCTCAGTTGTCCTTTTAGCCCTGTAGAAAAATAATCAGTTAGTCAAATGAATATTTAAAGGTGAGAAGTTGAAGCTTTTAAGTAAGGTATTGTTAATGTCATTGCTATAGTGGGCAGTGTATGTACAGCATTAGGAGAGATGGATATAGGAAGCCACTTACTTGTCATGATTAGAAGGAACAAAGGTAGGTCTTGTCCCAAAATTACTACTTTCCTTTTTATCTGGTTGCTTCCAGGTTTCGTTGTTGGAATTCATTCCATTAGATTAAGGTAAGATTTGGATTTCCGAGGTTAACGCTTTATTTTTATCAATTAGCTGACTGTCATTTTAAATATCAGAGATTAGCATCTGCACTAAGCTTTTTGGAAAGAAGGAGGGAAAAGTACAGTACATGTGTTCTTTCTTGAGGAAGATGAAGGGTGTTTGAGAAATGTCAGCTTTTGTGGTGTTTAGTCATGCCAAGGTTCATGTGAGGATTCTCTGTGGCTAGAGATTGGTTGCGTTAGCCTGCCTCTTGATGGCTCCAGTCACTGAGAGTTGGTAATGACACTGGATAATTCTGCCTAGGGCCCACTTTCTTCTTATTTTATCACTTGTTTATGGGCTCCTGTTTGAACAGTCTTACAGCATATCAGGCATATAATATAAGGTACAGTTCTGATCACCTAGGAAATTCTAGTTTTTAAAGATCAACAAGTAGTATATATTCATAGTTTAAAAAAAATCAAGCCCTATGGAATGGTGTGTCAATCATCTTCCCCCTTCCTCTGTTCCATAGGTGGTAACTATTCAGTTTTTCCTACCAGAAATGTTCTATACTTATACACACACACAATTATATATTATACAACTATATGTTTAGTATGATCCCATTGTTTTTAAGTGAATAGACATTAGAGTGTGTGTATGTACACAGTGTCTGTGCTCTTAAAACCAAAACTAAATGGGATCATACTAAACTCACAGTTTTGCAACTTCAGCTCTTTACTTGGTATATCTTAGAAATATTCCTGTATCAGCTGATAGAGCTTCTCTGTTGTTTTTAATGCTTGGGAAATATTCTATTTTAAGGATGCACTTCAGTTTATTTAGTCAGTCCCCATTGAAGGGCCTTTAAATTCATACTTTGCTCTTTTAAACAACGCTGCGATGTATTTCCTAGTACATATAATTGTGTTCTGTGAGCGCTGGCCATAGGATATGTATTCACGAGGAAAATTGCTGGTTCGCCAGGTATATGCACACTGTAATATGTATTGCCAAATTATCTTCCAAAAAGTAGCACCAATTTATACTTTCACCAGCAATATCTGAGAGTGCATAGTTTCCTAAATCTCACCAACACTGGTGTTATCAAAGTTTTAAATCTTTGTCAATTTATCCAATCGGTGGTGTCTAGTAAAAAAAAAAAAGTCAGTTTAATAGGTGAATAATTATGTCTACTTTGGATTTGCATTACTTTAATTATGACTGAGTTTGAACATCTTAAATGGTATTATAAGCTTTTTATTTCAAATAAGAAAATATTCTTTGTCAAATGTATACTGTAGTAAAAATATTTTCTGATTTTCTTTTATTTTTTTACTCTGTTGAATGAATAACTGATGTTTTGATAAGTTGTAAATGCCTACAGAAAAGGGGACTCTTGTTCCTCTTCGGTTGAAGAAACATTTGAGTGTTCTCTGTATGAGATATGTGAGTGAGGGTGGTGGAAGCTTTTGACTACAGAAGTGAATAAAATTTGGTTATCTCTGCTTTTAGTGTTGAGATAGATGTGTGTATGTAAGACAGATTAACACAGGTAAGGCTGTGGCTGCTGATGGAGATACTGCCATGTGAAGAACCTGAAGAGCACACGGAAGTAGGACAGTTCTGGGGATTCGAGCATGCAGTTGTGGAGGAGATGGGACTGGATCTCGAACTTGAAGAAAGGATAAGCTTTTTACAGTGGAACCTGAGGACCTGACAGTCTACTGGAGGGAGTCATGTGGGCATCCAGTGGTGGTGGGGGAAAGGAAGTGACCTTGGAGAGTGACACAGTCACGTGCCTGGAGAGCATGGGAGAGAGAGTGTGTGTGTGTGTGTGTGTGTGTGTGTATGAGAGAGAGAGAGCGAGAGAGAGAGAAACGCGCACACGCACTTGAGCGAGAGCGCACCGCACTTGATGTGCTCAGGGAGGGATGGGGACAGTTGTAGTAGACATGAGAGTGATGAGTGGTAATTATAAGGGATTGGAATTTGGGGTGATGGAAAGTTTTTCTGTGGGCTAGAGAAAGATGACGCTGTAAGAAAGTGTTTCGAAAGCAGGACACATTCGTTGTATAGGCACCTAATGGGAATTAGAAGAGGTGAAAATTAGAAGACAGATGGGAAAACCGTAAAAAAATTTTTTAATTATGCTTTAATTTTCAGCAGAACAAAGTGAGTATTTCTGAATTCAAAGAGCAATGTGGCCAGGTTTTTCGGAGAAAAAAGGAGAGAATTAAACTTTGTTGATAGTATAGTAAAAGAGGTTCTAGGAGTGCAGTGACTGGGACAGTGGAGAATGTGTCCTACTGAGGACCTGAAGGAGCTGTTGAAGAACTGAAGATAGAATTATTCTGGTAGTTCAGACCGTCCATTAGGAACAGGTGGAAATAATTTGCAGCACCATAAAGGATGAGCTAAAAAATGGAGTAGGGGAGAAGGCAGTGTTTAAAGCTGTGAATCTGGAAGTGAAAAGATTGTATCATAATTCACAGTTTGGAAAATAGAGAGTAGTTGGGTATGTGAGCAATTTATCTTACAGGGTGAGAAAACTATTTATTGAGTACCTGCTAGTGCCAAACATGGAACTAGGGCCTGGGAATCAGTGCTAAAACAAAGGCTTCCCCTGTCTTGGTCATCATGGAAGGAAGTTATGTTCTGTAGGGGGTGATCTTTAAGTCTATTGAGTAGGTCTAAGGACTCAGTCTAGAATAGACATAAATTAAATTTTCATGAAAAGGAACAGAGAGTCTATGAAATTGAATAATTTTTGGTGTTGCTTTTTGAAGGTCAAAATTTTTTGTCTCATTTTAGAGTACTTTTGACAATTCTATGATATAAAAGATTGTTTTGTAAAGGTTTTCAAAACAGCAATTTTAAGAAAACTAATAGGATCTCATTGAGTATTTTATAATTTAATTTTTTTCATTTCTTTATTATTCTGTACTACAGTTCATAACAACAGTAAAGTAGGTACATTTACGTAGGAATTGGCATGAAGGCCAATTCAGTTACTCAGCAGTATTAGAGTCAGCTATGCAGAGGGAAACACGTTGAAGACAGGAGTCTTAGGATTCATGGGAGACAGTTTGGAGCAAGGCTATTTGCTTAGTAAGACAAAGATAAGGGTATGTAAGGATGCTGGCATATAGGGGAAGTCAAGGAATAAGGAAGGTTTACTGGAGTGGGCAGACATGGAAGAGAGATTTGAGCAAACAGATGAAAATTCTCTGTCCTTCAAGAAAAACCTTTTTAATGACTTATTATGACTTTTAGGGTGGAGACCAAAGTAGTCACAAGACCTGTAAGCCACCCCTCACCTGAATGATCTGGCCCCAGTTTGCTTAGGGTTTCATCTCACAGGTCTGTGGATCATGTGGCTGTACTAGCTCTTAGTCTTTCCATGTGCTGTTTCCTTGGCCTGGGATCATTGCCTCTTTATTTCAGTTAACTTCTTTTCCTCCTTCAATTTCTTCTGAGATAGCAATTTGTCAGGGAAGTTCCCCCCTATCTCCCATCAGCTTTTCGTTTCAAAAAAGCCCATGTCTCCTTGTACTCCTCCTTTATAATGCTTATCAGAGTTGGTAATTTTTTTAGTGCTTATTTGATTAATGCCCTCCAGAGATCAGGTGCAGTAGAGTTTTGCTCCTTCTTACAATCCAGGGGTTGGCAGGGTGCTTGGCACATAGTAAGCACTAAATAAACATTTGTTTAATGAATCAGTGAACTACATGTTTTGATCTTTACTAGTTGGTCTCAAGGACCAAAGAAGTACAGCAAAGGGATGTTTGCCCATTTGGAGTAAGAGCTGAATAGGGCATATGGGAGCCTTGAAGAAAAAGGAAAAGGTGAGGTTTTTTTTAAAAGATATGATTGGGAAGCTCTACGTAGTTAAGAGAAAGAGAAAATTATTTATTTGCAGATTAATTCAGCAAACGCACATGAAATGCCTTCTGTGTATAGGGAGCTAGATATTGGAAATGTGGAGTGGAAAGTTTCTGCCGTCTATATTAAAGGAATACATGAATTTTAGTGGTTTATTGAAATGGGTACAATCGTCAGTGGTCATTTGGAGTGGTTTTGAACTGTGGAGAGGAATCAGCGTGGATATTCTTTACCATTCTAGCCAACATAACAAAGTTCATTTAGCAATGATAACTGGAATGTAGATCCAGCATTTGTAGTAGCTGTCAGATGCACAGTTAAAATAAGCTCTAGCTTTGATTTTATTTAAAAAGTGACAGAAAAGTTAAGAAAGTGGTTTGTTTGGATGCTTTTTAGCTTTAACTTCTACTTCAAGTTTGGACAACAGAACAAGAAGAATGATTGAAGGAAAGTTCATTGTATGGACAGGTTTTCAAAATAATGAGTCTTGTAGTGAACATTTTTGAAGCTGTTGATCTTGTCAGGTGAATGAGCTTTTTAAAAGCTTGTAAGGGATTTGTTCCAGTGTAGATTTACATCCCTTTTCAGTGACTAGTTTCCATAGTAAACGTTCAGATAATTTGTTGAAGGTCTCCCCTCTGTGCCTGGTCCTATGCCAAGCACTTGGGACATAGTGAATCAGATGAATGAATGTGGTCCCTGCCCTCATGAAGCTTTTCAATACAGTCAGAGCTAACTGGAGAGAAATGTGAAGGCAAACCTGGCTTTTGGCTTGGGTGAGCGGTTTTATTTATTTATTTAGTCTTGAACTCAGTTTTGGTGGCAACATTTTAGACTGCTATAAGCTGCTTGTTGCTTTATCTCCAGTAACATGGGGGTGGGTGGGGTAGGTAATACCAGGGTAATTCATTATTAGTTATTTTAATGTTCTCAGCAACCCTACAGGATAATCGGTATTATCCCTATTTTATAAGTTAGAAAACTAAAATGCAGGGAAGTAAATTTGTTTTAGGTTAATCATAGTAGAGTTGCATATGCTACCTGCAGATAATAAAAAGCCCAGTGAACAGTTAAGTACCCTAAAGTTAAACATTTGGAGAGAAAAGAAACATAGTTTCTGTAACTCATTATTTGAAGAAATTGATAAAAGTTTTGGCATTCTGGGATTGATGCCTTTTGCCACTGGTTCATTAGTCTTTTGGATGATAAACAAGAAAATCTAACACCTTTCTGCATTTAGGGACTTCTTTACCTTAGGAGTCTTGGTGGGAAATAGAGATCTCTCTCCATTATGCAAGCCTATTGTTCACTTTCCTTGCCTCTTTTGCAGTTAGGGTGCAATCATGTGACCTGAGGCCCCCTCTCCTGCCTGTGCCTGACTACCCTCAGAAGCCAGTGATTTGCAGAAGCAGGCACTTTGTAGAGTCTGTGTTCTGTAGTGCAAGAGAGCGGGTGAGGGCGGGTGTCACAGCTATATCTATTTTCCAGAGGCAGCAATCATAGAGATTCCAGCTGTAAAATTTAGTTCCTAGTGTTGGTGGTATCAGTACAAGTTGCAGTGACTGAATCTTGTGTTGTCTTCACTGGACCAGTCTGTGGTTTGAATTTTGGTTGTTCTTGACTATGTAGCATTCCAGCCTGGCCCTTATGGGATTTTCTGTTAGTTGCCTATGATACTTTTGTAACTTTCTTTCAGCTTAAACAAAGCTAAACCAGAGCTAGTTTCTTTTGTGTGCAACTAAGAACCTTTGCTTGGATAATGCTGATTAAGATAATAGATAATTAGAAGGAACTCTTCATGGTCAGGCTTACCTGCATCTAGATTAGAATTTATTATAGTAATGAGAAGAGTGCCCAGTATATATTGAGTGAAATACTTGTAAAACTGTTTTTTGATTTAATTGATTTGCTGAATTTGAGTACCTGTTCTTGGTCAGGATATGTTCTAGGTGTTAGGGATGCAGAAATGACAAGACAGACAAGATCCCTGCACTCACAGAGCTGGACAAAACACAGGGAGTAACTTTTCAGATATTGGATAATAAGTAGCACAGGACTGTGATCCCTGACAGATGGGAACCAAATGAGTGAGCTCCATGATGGCTCAGCATTCTTCTTGGAGGCACTTTTCAGACCTCAGTGAGGGAGAGGGATCCTAAATAGAGCCATGTGGCCTCAATGAGTTGAGGAAACAAAGATTGGAGTTAGGGAAGACCAAAGTGGACCTAATTTGAGGAGCAGAGTTCAAGAGAGGAGGGAGCTATGGCAGAGTAAGAATTCTATACATCTGCTTAGTGGTCACCTTAAATGTTTACTGCATACCAATCTGTACATGTATAAGATGCAGTTTTATAAAGGAATAATTTCTGGGGAAGCTGTAAGCAGATCAGTTCTCAGAGTTACACAGGCTGAGAATTATTTGAGTACCTTAGAGCCACAATGGAAAGATTTCATTAAATGCAGGGTTTTTTTGAGACCCCAAAAAGATCATGTCCTAATAGTGGGGCTAAACCAGTCCTAAGGTAAAGGCTGCTCTATCTATGTCTGAAAAGAGCTTAAAAGGAAGCTTTGGAAGGAACAAACTAATCTGAAAGTAATGTAATTGCTTGCCATTACATTTCTTTGAAGAAATATAACAGATTCCAACACTAACAATGTAAAATTTCCAGCGTCCAGTCAAAAATTAGTAGTAAATATGTAAAGAAGCAGGTCAACATGACTCATAATTAGGAGATCAGTTGAAACCAATGTAGAACTGACACAGATGTTAGAATTGACAGATGACATTTAAGCAGTTACTATAACTGTATTCCATATGTTCAGAAAGCTAAACAGAGACGTGGAGGGTATAAAAAAGACCCAGAGCAAACTTCTAGTTGTGAAAACTAGAATATGTGACATGAAAAATACACTGGGTGGCATTAATGGCATTTTAGACATTACAGAAGAAAAGATTAATGAATTTGAAGACATGGGGGAGAAAACTCAGTCAATAGAAAGAAATGACAGAGATAATGGGATTAGCAGACGAGATTGTTAAAGTGGCTATCATAGAATGCAGGAGCAGATTGTGGTTGATGTTAACATCTTGGTACATGAGTTTTGCTTAAGAATAGTTGTGACTGACCTGAAGCTGGCTTGATGTATAGTAGTTGAAAATCAGTATTTCAGCAAAACAGTGGGGATATGGTGGAAGAACTTGATTGTGCAACAGTATATTTATCTCTTGCTACATAACGATATCACCACAAAGTTAGCAGCTTAAAACATATACATACATAAGCCGGGGGTGGTGGCTCACACCTGTAGTCCCAGCTACTCAGGAGGCTGAGGAGGGAGGATTGCTTGAGCCCAGGAGTTTGAGGCTGCAGTGAGCTGTGATTGCGCCACTGCACTCCAGCATGGACAACAGAGCAAGATCCCATCTCTTTAAAAAGAAAAATGTATGTGTGTATATACATACACATACATTTATTGTCTCACAGTTTCTGTGGATAAGTCTGAGCACAATTTAGCTGAGTCCTCTGCTTTAGGATCTTAAGCTATAAAGATACTGGCGGAGGCTGTGGTCTCGACTGAGACTTGACTGGGGAAAAGATCTCTTCTAACCTCAAGTGGTTGGCAGTATTCTATTCTTGTGCACTGTCGAACTGAGGGCCTCAGTTTCTTGCTACATTTCCTCTCAGGTTCTTGCCATGTGGTTCTTTCCAGTGTGGCCATTTACATTTACTTTCGCAAAAGCAATGAAAGTGAGTCGCTTTGCAGGACAGGTGTGCGATCTTTTTTTTTTTTTTTGAATTATAAATTCAGGTCTTTCGTCAAAGATTTAGAAATCATATATCATATATATGATTTGTAAGCATGATGAACGCAATCTTTGTAAGCACAATCAGCACATTATTTGTGATAAATATGAGAAAAATTGATCATTGTGAAATACTTCCATTTAGTAGGTTTAGGAGTGAGCTATTTTTCAATACAGGAAAAAAATGCTGTCTGTAAAGTTCCACTTTTAAAGTTTTGTTGCTGTGGCAAATCACTGGATTTGGGCAAATCACTTAATTCTGGAAGTCTGTCTCCTTTTCTGTAAAATTAACAGGTTGACTTACACTAGTGAGTTCTGTGTGTGTGTTTTTGTTTTGCTATATTCAAATCAGTATCATCACTGAAAGATTTTAGAGCTTACCATTTAAGCAGGGCACTTTGAATTTTTTTCTACAGTAAACAAGACAGGAGTACAACCTTATGTATTGTAACTGTGGAAATGACATCCCATTGGCTTTGTTGTGTTCTATTGGTTAAAAGTAAGGTACAGATTCTGTCCACACTCAAGGGGAGGGTCTGCACCGGGCATGAACACCAGGACGCAGGGTCACAGGAGCCACTTTAGAGTCTGTCCATCAAAGCACCCTGAACTTTTCCTCCTTGTCACTTCATCACTTGTTGCACTTGAATTTTATAGTTGACAGGTTTCATTTTATTTTTTTTTGTAGCTGCTTTCTTTGGATCAAGCTGTATGTTTTATTCACTGCTGTATCTTTAGGGCTTAATGTATTGGCATATAAAAGACTCCTTAAATGTTTGCTGAATGATTAGAAGAATAAGGGTAAAATGCATGTGTTATTTCTTTGAGAAAACATTTTTAGTGTTATGCTATATTGTTCTAGGTACTAGAGAAATGAGTCTGAAAGATACTCTGTTTCTAAGATGGTCAGGATTTAGCAGGCAAGATTGAGACATTGACTATAAAGATTGACTATAAAGGTTTGCAGAGTGGATGCCAAGTAGTGGTAAAAAAATTTAAGAGGCTGAAGGGGTGAGGACACAACAGTCAATCTAGTGGATTAGAAGCAGGCCAGACAGTAGGAAGCTCCTCTTGCCCAGAATGTTCTCTGCAGAATACTCATCCTTGAGATGGTATGAAGGAAATAAGCTTGGAGAGTCATAACTCACATTAGCATACTGTAGGAAAACTTTTCCTCACCTGTTAACATAATTAGGACAATCTTTATAAAGCCCTTAACACTTTATAAGCATACATATACCACACTACTAAAGTATTGTTTTTATTTAACCTTTGATGAAACTGAGGCTTAGAGATGAAGTAATTTGCCCTAAAATGGAAAGTGTTTGGTAAGGTAGAATTCAAACCAGGCCTCGGCCTTCATTCTTAGTTTTTATTCTATATTGCTTCTGTGGAGCATGTTTTAGCAAATGCTAGTCTAATTGCATGAGATCAGGGACCATGTACATTTTGCACATTGTGTCTCCTGGACTAGAATCTTGCTCAGCCTGTAATATGTGGTCGAATGAAGGGGTTCTAGTATTAGTTTAGTATCTAAGTATCTGTGATAGTATCTGAGCTTCCCAATTTGAATTTCTTGCAAAACTTGAAGTTTGGTAGCTAGCAACTGATATAATCCAACCAGTAATGCACAACGAAATGCAATTTTGTGTTTCACTTTGTGTGATTGAGTAGTTTTGTCCCCAAGGAACTATGTGTAGTCTCTGACTCCTTGTAACTCTTCCTCTTTACCACTTTCAGATCTACTCTGTTATCAAGCCGCCTTGAGTTTTGTTTCTGAAATAGCTTTCAATTAAGTTCTTTATGTTAGCATTAACGATCTCTTTATAGATGAGACCTTTAGCCTCTTTTTGCTTACCACACTAATTTAAGAATTTATTTTTAGCATGTATGTAATAAAAACCAAATATAGGTTGAGCACCCCAAATCCGAAATCTAAAATGCTCTCACATTCAAAACTTTTTGAGTGCCAACATGTCATTCAAAGGAAATGGTCATTGAAGTATTTCATATTTGGGATTTTTGGATTTGGGATGCTCAACTGGTAAGTATAATGAAAAATTACAAAATGAAAAAAAAATCCAAAATCCAAAACACCTCTGGGTCCCCAAGCATTTTGGTTAAGGGATATTCAACCTGTGCTCCTTACCGAAAGGCTTATAATGAAAAATGGCCATCCCCAGGCACACCCTCACTGCTCTCGGGTTCTATTCTACACCGCAGCACTTCCCAAACTTCTTCACATGAAGGCCTTCAGGGGCAAAATTGAAGAGGCTGTTTTGGTGTCCTGAGGTCTTCAGGGGATCTTGGCACATCTGAAACATTTGTGCTCTTGTGTGCCATGCACATCTGTTGGCCAGCTCTGCCCTGTAGATAATCACCTTCACCTCTATTCTTTTGGCTGTTTTTTGATTGACTTATCTATTTCTAAATAATATGCTTATTAGATAGGATGCTTTTGGATGTAAATATAGAACCCAAACTGGTTCTAATAAGGGGATTTAACTTATAATTGAAAGTCCAGAGATGGGATAGGCTCAAAGACTAATTGATTTGGTGGCACAATAGTGTCTTCAGGGTCCCAGTTTTTTCCATCTTCCGATTTAGTCATTGGCAGGCTCCATCCTCAGATTAATTAGGTGGCTGCAGCAGTGTCAGGAGTTGTATTCATACACAGCAATGTCCATAGAAAAGAAAGTTATTTTTCTTGTAGCCCCTGTAAGAATGTGGAAACTTTGCTTGGGAACTCTTTGGCAGATTTATCTCATGGGTTAAATGCTCATTTCTGAAACACTCAATACAAAGGAAATGGGATTACATTTAGACCAATTAGGCCTACTCCTGGAACTGGGCATGCTCCTCCCAATGGAGGTGGGTGTGCTGATGGGTTCTGAACAAAATTAGCTTCTGTTACGAAGGAAGAAAGGGAGTTTGGAGGCTAGGTAGGTAACCCCGACTCTACTTTTGTATTTAACTTAAAATTTAAAACATTGTCTCTTGACTTTCTGTTAAGGTACATGAATAATGTTAAGCCACTTGTGTCACACTTTTCTTCTTCTGTCTACCCATTATAGCTATATAACTTGTTTTTTTTTTTTTTTTTGGAGACAGAGTCTCACTCTGTTTCCCAGGCTAGAGTGAGTGCCGTGGCGTCAGCTTAGCTCACAGCAACCTCACACTCCTGGGCTCAAGTGATCCTACTGCCTCAGCCTCGCGAGCAGCTGGAACTACAGGCATGCGCCACCATGTCCGGCTAATTTTTTTTTTCTGTGTGTATATTTTAATTGTCCAGCTAATTTCTTTCTATTTTTAGTAGAGACGGGGTCTCGCTCTTCCTCAGGCTGGTCTGGAACTCCTGAGCTCAAATGATCCACCCACCTCGGCCTCCCAGAGTGCCAGGATTACAGGTGTGAGCCACCCTGCCCGGCTTAACTTTTTTGCAAAATCAATATTTAGTGCTTAATTTTGACTATGTA
>CAUYSK010072050.1:0-14394 GCA_963575035.1 Avahi laniger | reverse complement strand
GTTCCAGATCAGCCTGAGCAAGAGCGAAACCCCTTCTCTACTAAAAATAGAATAATTAGCCGGGCATGGTGGCGCATGCCTATAGTCCCAGCTACTCAGGAGGCTGAGGCAAGAGGACCACTTGAGCCCAGGAGTTTGAAGCTGCTGTGAGCTAGGCTGGCGCCACGGCACTGTAGCCTGGGCAACAGAGTGAGGCTCTGTCTCAAAAAAAAAAAAAATTATCTAAAAAAAACAAAGAAAAGGTAACTCTACCTCTACATTTACCATTCCCTTTAGCTGATGTCAAAACGTTCTTTAACGGGTCACTTGGCTCTCTGGGCTTCGGGCTACTTTAGGACACAGAAGAAAGAACCACAGTATTTTGTACACTCATTGTCATCCCCTTGATTATCATTTTTCATATTGTTTTCTGATGTATTTTCATGTACATTTATTAGTCAACAAACTTTACTTGAGCACCTATTATGTGCTAGGTACATTTAGAGATAATGAGAATTCTTAGGGAAGAGCAAATCACACAGCAGAGACGGATTTAAACATGAGCATTCATAATACTCTCAAATCGGTGCTGTCTTTGTGATGCAAGTGGGGGTTGGGACGTGTGTGTACAAGGTGGAACGAAGGAAGTGTGAAGGAGTGCCTAAAAAACCAACGGAGTAAGAGAATCCTTTAGAGAACCAGCCCCCTAGGCATTCCAGGCAGAGAAAACAAAATAAAAGGGACCAGAGACTAGAAAACTTGGTGCTGAGGAGAACTATGAGCATTTCGATATAAAGTACGCAATGCTACTGATGGGATTGGCAAGGCTGAATTGGGCACGGAGGCTTTGGTGGAATCATGAAGGATTTTGCTCACCAAGCTAAGGAGCTGAGATTACAACCTACACGGAGGTAATTAAGGAGAGAAGGACGTGATGAGATTTATCTACCAGGAGGTAACTCTGAGTCAGCATCGGGATCCATTAGAGGAGGATGAGCAGACACAGGGAGAACTGCAGGGAGGTGATGACTGCATTGTCCAGAAAAGCCAGCTGTCCTTGACCCTGATGAGCATTGGAACAACAACCTGGGAAACTTTTTAAAATACTGGTATTGGGGCCAGCTGCAATGGCTAATGCTTATAATCCCAGGACTTTGAGAGGCCAAGGCAGTAGGCCAGGAGTTTGAGACCAAACTGGGTAATATAGTGAGACCTTGTCTCTACCAAAAACTAAAAAAAAAAAAAAGAAGCCAGATGTGGTGGCACCTACCTGTAGTCCCAGTTGCTCAGGAGGCTGAGGCAGGAGGCTCACTGGAGACCAGGAGTTCAAGGCTATAGTGTGCTACGATTGCAACTGTGAATAGCTGCTACTTCTCCAGCCTGGGTGACAGAGTGAGACTCTGTCTCTAAAAGTTAAAAATTAAAAAACGCGGACATTACTGACATTGGACTTCATCTCCAGAGATTCTGGTTCAGTTGGCCTGGAGTATACCCAGAAATATACACAAAAATGCCCTGTTAGTGTTGAGAGCCACTAAGATAGGAAAGCGCTTAAACTGTAGTTAGGAGAAAGGGGTAGATATGAGAGATTGGAGGCAAAAATCAGTATAATGTGGCAACTGAATGGACAGAAAAGAGGTGAGGCACAGGCATGTATGTGAAATTTAGAGATACCCTAGTTTTATTACTTGAACAACAGGATTGATTTCGGTGACATTAAACTGTACCAGCAACGTTTCAGAAGACTTCACCCAAGGAACAAGATGTTTCCCAAAAAAAAAGAAAAAAAAAGTAGTTAAATAAGTACTTATTTTAATAGGAAAATCAATGAATCTGTCCTTTATTGGGTGGGAGAATAGGAATCTGGGAGATACTGATATTTTTCGTTTTTGATGCTATACACTGATAAGCATATATTTGGTAGTGCTTATAGCAGGATGCTTCTGTTTTTATTTAGTAATGAGTTCTAAGAGGAGAATGGAAGGTACTGAATGGTATCTTTCCTATTGTTCAGATTTGACAGCTAAAGAACCACAGCTGGGGACAAAAGTTCTGATTCTAAAAGGATACAGGCCGGGTGCACCGGCTCACATCTGTAATCCTAGCAGTTTGGGAGGCCAAGGCGGAGGATCACTTGAGACCAGGAGTTTGAGACCAGCCTGAGCAACATAGAGAGACCTCATCTCTACAAAAAAATACAAAAATTAGCTGGGTCTGGTGGCATGCACCTGCAGTCCCAGCTGCTTGGGCAGGAGGATCACTCGAGCCCAGAAGTTTGAGGATGCAGAGAGCTGTGATGACACCACTGCACTCTAGCCCAGGTAATGAAGTGAGACCCTATCTCAAAAAAATGAATTAATTACTTAATTAAATAAAAAGATACAATGCCCATCTTTTCCATTTATTTCCAAACATCCAATAATTTCTTGGCAAGCAGGATAATATTCTGTCTTCCCCTACTCATCATTCTTTGATATGAAGAAGAGGGTAGTGGAGCTGAGGAGAAAAGGAGTAATAATTAGACACTTAGGTAATGCTTACTATGTGCCATGCACTGTTCTAAACTTTTAATTTTATTCTCCTAACAATCCTTTGAAGTAGAGACGTATTATTCTCATTTTTCATAAGAAAACAGAGACAGAGAGAGGTTAAATAACTTGCCCCAGGTGACAGAGTTAGTTAACAGCTACTCCCCAGGGGTAGCCACACCCCTCCTTTGGGCCCAGACTGTGTTTCCACTGGGCAGGTGGATACCATGGAAGCTGCCTGGGAGTTAAACCATTCTACCAGTGCCCAGCAAGAGGGCTGCTCTTAAAGCGTGTATTCATACATTTGGAGAAGGAACCAATGAAGAGAGAAAGGTTGAAGACCTGAAAGAAGGGAATAATTGATGGAAGAAGGTTCTGGAGGGAAAGTGGCACTAGATGAGGCTTCCATAGCCCAGATGAAAGACTTATATTCTATTCCAGGGAAAAGGACAAGAAGCAAGGATGCAGGTAACTTTTTAGACACATGTTGGGAACTTAGGTTTGTCACACCTGATGAAGCAGGAAGCAAAACCAGTGCTGAGAGTGAAAAGTCAGGCGTAGTTTGGGGTGATGACTGCCTGGAGTTCCCACTTAGAGGTTGCCAAACAGGTTAAGCAGCATCAGAGACAGGACTGGCCACATGACTTGGAGCCACATAGTTTGAGGCCCAGTGTAAAAGGAAAAGCAGGATTTGTTGTTCGGAGATTATTAAGAATTTCAAAACAGCAAATGGAAAGCATTGAAACAATCGTAAGAGCAACACGAGGCCTTTCTGGGTGTGGGGACCGGTGACATTACACAGGTCACATGCCTGTGAAGCTGGCCCTGATCAGAGGTCACAGGCAAAATGATTCTATAAATCTATGCTGATGACACGGATCAGAGTTCGTCACCCCCAAATACGCCACTTTGGCATAAGGATCATTTTGAGCTGAAGGCAATTGAGAAACAGTAGATGCAGGAAAAGCTCTCTGCCCTCCCCCTTTCTGTTTAAAAGCAAGTTGTAAATTTCCCTCTGTACAGGTAACATAAATAAATATCCATTTATAAAGGTGCACCCCTCCCCGACACCACGGAGAGGTAGATGCTCTTAACCACCAGAGACAATTTTTATCAATGGAAAAAGTACCAACTGGGGTCTGCATAACAGCCCTTTCTAAATAACTCTGCTATAGTCTAAATGATTATGTATCCCAAAATTAACATGTTGATATCCTAAGCCCCAAGGTGATGGTATTAGGAGGTGGGGCTTTGGGATGTAATCAAGTCATGAGTGCAGAGCCCTTATAAAAGAGACCCCAGAGAGCTCATTCAGCCTTTCCTCCATGCGAGGTTACAGTGAGAAGACAGCATCTATGAACCAGGAAGTAGGCCCTCGCCAGACGCCAAATCTGCCAGCACCTTGATCTTGGACTTCTCAGCCTCTAGAACTGTGAGAAATAAGTTTCTGCTGTCTGTAAGCTACCCAGTTTATGGTATTTTTGTTATAGTACTTCAACAGACTGAGACAACCCTTATCTTTCATTAATTCTCCCCATATATTTACTTTTCCAAAATTTACCTCCCCTAGAAGACCAAGTCCCCTCTTTCCTTATCTAGTTACTTCTCCACAATTTATCTCTCTTTGTTAGAATGGCATATAAGCCCCCAGGTCTAACCACTTCTTTGTCTTCTTCTTTTCCGTGAAGGCCTGCATATGCATATGTAAAAACCTTTTGTTCTGTTAATCTGTCTTTGATCACTTTAATTTGCAGGGCCCCAATCAGTGAACCTAAGAAATAGAGAAAAAAAATTTCTTCTTCCCTACAGTGGCATCGCATACCAGATTTCTGATTCATTCTGCGCTTCTAACCAACACCTTTCTCTATGAGGAAGAAGAAGAAAGATAGGTAGCGACTAATTCCCTCAAATTACACGCAGTCTTCCATCTCTTGATTTTGCAGCTAAGTGAAACAATTATTCTTTTATTTCTATAGTGGAGAATGTTGATCTTATTTGTGAGAAAATCTTGCTTATTATCCCAAAGTCTTCTGCCAGATTTCTTCACAGTAATAACATCAGGTAAAAACATCAGCTTAAAAAGTGACTGTACTTCTTAAAACTGAGATCACATTTTTTAATGAAACGAAATTGTTTCATTTTAAGAAATTGGAGAATATTATTATGGCAATAGGAAAAAAAAGTTATTTCTGTGAAGGAATTTTGAAACTAGCCAATTTCCTATATCCACATGAAAGTTGAATGAGTTACAAGTCACGTTGTATAAACATTACAGAGCAGTTTTCAAATTATATCTTAATTTCAGAAAATTATTGATTTAATCAGGGTGTTTGCTTCCAATATGAATCTTTCTTTCTTCTCCCAAAATATTAGTGTTTTTCAAATAGAAATTTTTTAATTGTTAATCAGAAATATTTGCTTTAGAACTAAGGAGATAATTACATATTTGCTTAAATACTTAAGCAACCTGACTTGTATATATAACTCATACTTATTTTTGTTGTCCATGAACTCTTAAGATACTGAATATACTTGCTCATTATGTTTTCAAAAACATTTGTATTATTAGACTAGCTGAAACTATTTTAACTATGTATGTAGGGATTTTGTGGCAGTCAGAATGCACCTGAGGAAACATTTTTAAAATAAATAAAAAATTTCTCCTGTCAGAGGTCCAGGAAAAGACAAAAAAATAAGAAAGAAAGAAAAAAAGAAAATAAATAAAATTATAGTGAGAAAAAGAAGCAGGTGATATCTTCTAGTCTTCCATTCTGTGTTAAGAAAATTTACTAGTATAAATAAGCCATTTTCAAAAATCTATGGAAATGTAAACTACAACTCTTTGGTGCTATATGTACTTCCTTTTTTTTTAACTGCCACTGCAGAATATTTCATGGAGTGGGGCTTGGATCAAACTTTGAGCCTGATAATTATTATAACTGTCCTTTGAACAATCTGTCAAAACCTTGGAGTCTCTGTTTCCTCATCAGTACAATGGAAGTTATCATTCTTGAAATGATTATGGAAGCATCTTAGAAAGCATTATTTTAATTTTTTTAAAAAAGGAGCTGTTCACATCACATCACCCTGTGTTTTAACCCTAACTTCATTATAATCAAGGGAGTAGTCTTGAACAAATAACCTCCCTGAGCAATAATTGGTCTTTAGCAATAATTATTGCTTTTAGCAATAATTGGCATGTAATAACAATAACAATAACATCTATAGGGTTTAGATGAAAATAAAATGAGATTATGTCATTAAAAAGTGTTCAGGTCTGACGCGGTGGCTCACACCTGTAATCCTAGCATTCCAGGAGGCCGAGGAGGGAGGATTGCTTGAGCTCAGGAGTTCGAAACCAGCCTGAGCAAGAGTGAGATTCCCATCTCTACTAAAAATAGAGAAATTAGCTGGGCATAAATAGCACATGCCTATAGTTCCAGCTACCTGGGAGGCTGAGGAAGGGGGATCACCTGAGCCCAGGAGTTTGAGGTTGCTGTGAGCTAGGCTGACACCACAGCACTCTAGCTTGGGTGACAGAGTGAGACTGTGTCTCAAAAAAAAAATTGTTGTTCGACTGTAAGTATAAAGCTAGGTAGATGAGTGGACAGATGGATAGATACAGAAAGAGACAGACAACAGGGAAGGATATGATGCTGTGGGAACATTGTCTGTACTCTCAGAATTCCTAATATAATAGAAGACACAGTATAGATATACAAATAACTGTAGCACTTGGAAAACTGTAACTGCCAAAAAAGCAGTATATGGCAACACGTAATGTTCCTGATTTCTTCTTAGCCATTTGAGCATCCTGATCTGACCAACTTGTCCTTCAGAAAAATAAATATTAACAGTCAGCATTGTTAGACACAAGCAGGACTAGCTATTTAATTTGCGGGACTTGGCACAGAATAAAACTGCAGGTCTCCTTGTTAAAATTATTAGGAGTTTCAGAACAGTGACAGCTGGGCCCTTTCTAGGAACAGGGCCTTGTGCAAGTGCACAGATCACGTACCCGTGAAGCCAGTCAGGGTACAAGCAAGAAACTGAC
Source organism: Avahi laniger (assembly GCA_963575035.1). Lineage (NCBI taxonomy): Eukaryota > Metazoa > Chordata > Mammalia > Primates > Indriidae > Avahi > Avahi laniger. Next base: position 7,833 of record CAUYSK010072050.1, on the reverse strand, counting down.
TCTGGCTCATTCCAGCAGAAAATATTAAATTTCCAAGAAGGCTGACATACAAAGCTCAAAGCTGCACAGAAAGAACCAGCACTTAAAATTACAGCATGTACTTATCTGTCGATGATATCATTGCCATGCCATGAAGTATTTCATGCTATAGCTTGTTTTGCTGCCACCATAAACCTGAAATTTAAATTTGTTGAAGATGTTTTACTTTGTTTACTGTTTTAAGAGAGACAGAGTCTCGCTCTGTTGCCCAAGCTAGAGTGCAGTGGCATCATCATAGGTCACTGCAACTTTGAACTCCTTAACTCAAGCCATCCTCCCACCTCAGCCTCCTGAGTAGCTGGGATTATAGGCGTTCATCACCACATCCAGCTAAATTTTTTTTTTTAGAGACGGGATCTTGCTATGTTGTCCAGGCTGGCCTCAAATTCCTAGACTTACTTAAGTTATCCTCCCACCTAGGCCCCCCAAAGTACTGGGATTACAAGTGTGAGCCACCATACCCAGCCAAGAGTTTAATTTTATTGCCACCATTATCAGTGCTAAAGAAAAAATTCTCTATAGTACCTGCATTTATGTGAGTCACTAACTTCTGATTCAGTTTCTGGGTAAAAACATCTGATTGATACAGCCTAAGCCATGTGCCCATTCTTCTAATGTCAAGGAACACCAGGAAAGTAAGTAACTGTTACCTTCCTCATGTAGTAGAAGATGGGCCCTGCCTACCAGCAGATCACAGAAAACAAGAAATTCCCCCAAAATAAGGAGAGGCCACATGCTAGGCAGCCAATAATGATGGCAAAAGTTCATTAGAAAAATAAAACAGTTTTCTCAGGTAGATATCAAAGTTAAGAAGTTTGGTATACTTGTTTGTTTTACCCCAAAACTTGCAAGTTTATCTTATAAAATAGATGCTGATAATTAACAGACATGTCTAATATATAAAATATATACAGGCACGCTTTTCTTCCCAGCTTTTTTCCATTAGAAACCATCTTGAAAGTCCCCATTTGTTTTCAGTATTTTCTAAGAAATAAGGTTGATCTTACCAACTCCTTTTTTTTTTTGACCAAAGTCATAATTTGCCAGTTACCCGAGATAATGCATTGTTTTTCACCATCCGTCCATACGCTTCTTCCAAATTATGCTCGCTCCCTCCAGTCACGTGATTCTGATGAATCTGCCCCTATAATCATTTTAATGCCAATGAGATCCAGGCCTAGCTAATTACAAAAAAAAAAAAACAAAAAACCCTTTTCCTAGCCACAGTGGTCTGATACAGACACTTTCAAACTGTAACGTGCACACCAATCACTTAGGGAGTCTTTGAACATGTGGATTGTGATTCTGATGATTCAGTGGAAGTGGGTACACCTGGAGGCTGCAGTTTTAACAAGCTCATAGATGATGCCTATGAAGCTGATTGTGGAGAACACATGGAGTGGCAAAGACCTAGATATCCCTGGGGGTTAGCATTGTGCACTTTAACCAAACCAGGCCAAGTAGTCAACACATATGAAACCAAGGGATGGGAAGAGAGTATGATAATTCTGTCCATCTTTGAGCTAGTTGTGGCTGGTGACAGTTCCTTCTCACTCCAGCTACCCAGGCCAATAAATCCACTTTTTGTTTAAAGAAAACCAAGTTAGATTTCCTCACTTGCAACCAAAAGAAAACATAGAATATAAATTTTCTTTCGATATAATCTAAATGTCTAAGCTGTCCTGATCATAGCTATTCCTCATTTGCCTCATTTGCTCCCTACCTTAAAGGATTATGAATTGTGGCCGCGTGAGGTGGCTCAAGTCTGTAACTCCAGCATTTTGGGAGGCTGAGGCAGGAGGATTGCTCGAGGATTGTTTGAGGCCAGACTAACCAAGAAAGAGTGAGACTCCATCTCTACAAAAAATAGAAAAATTTGCCGAGCCCGGTGGTGCATGCCATAGTCTCAGCTACTCAGGAGGCTGAGGCAGGAGGATCACTTGAGCCCAGGAGTCTGAGGTTGCAGTGAGCTATGATGATGCTACTGCACTCCAGCCAAAGTGATAAGCAAGACAGTACCTCAAAAGAAAAGCATGAATTGTGATTCATGATTATAAGAAATAACTAGAAACAGATTATAATTTCCAAATTACTTCTTACACATTTGAAATTCACTTGTTTTAATTACATAAGTCATTATCTAAGTAAAACTAATACATTATCTTTTAAAGCTTCTCTTTGATCAATTGAGTGAAAAATGGTATTCATTAGAAAATTTTATTCCCACTCTTCTAGTTTTTTGTAAGTGTTTATCTATTGACTTCTCTGTAAGTGAGTATATCTCTGGAACCAGGAAAAGTGGTACAACCCAACTTCCATTTTTGGGGTACAGATGTTTGTGGAGCTAAACCAGTATTCAAAATGACATGCTGTTGGGTCTGTGATCCTAAAATTCCACCAAGTTTCTGCATACTACACTTATCCATAAAAGTGTAAACTAATTGTTTTTAATTAACAGTAAAGATAAGCTGAGATCGTTTTGCATTTTTAAAATTAGCCTCTCCATTAACTCCGTTGTCAATTAAATCAGTCCTCCTCTATTCATATGGCATGAATTATTAATCACCCTTGGAGAACATAGATGGGTGGCAATTTTGAAGACAAGGTGAAGTAAGCTCTTGGAGAAGTCTTCCTAGTAAAAAAATGACTCGTTGTTCTGAGAGGTGATGATGTCACAGTCCTCAGACACAAATGGAATAGACATTCTCATTACAAGTACCGATAGAGTAATTAGCAAACTCATGGTTGTTATCCTTTTGTTAGAGCAATTCATTTTTAGTCCAAGCAACAGTTTGTTAAAACCTTCATTTTGTGAATCTAGGATAAATCAAACAAGTGGAACTTTACCAGGAGGTCAGCTCTACCTCAAGGCCTTCAGATACTTCCTCCTGGAGGCCTTGCCTGTTCCCTTGGACCCAGGTGAGAAGCTTTGCAAGAGCAGCCATGGCATCCTCTACTTCCCTCCTCATCCTCTGACCTATGCCACACTTATTCCATTTTCTGAATCCCTCCCTACCCCTGCCCACATCCCTCCGCACAGTTAAGTGTTTTGCACAAAGTTAGTGTTTTAGATATTCATCTAATGGATGGACAAAAAATTGGAAAATGCTATATTATAAAACCAATTTAATTTACAATGTGAGGGACACCTTACACTTGTAAGTTGCTTGCATGGTGCTGATGCAATGCGCTTTGGGAAAATTTGATGCTTCATTGAGTTTTTTTTTTTTAATGTATTAACATGAAAAGGGTTTTTTTTTTTTTTTTTGTCCTACATAAAATAAAGCTGCCAATGCTGCTGAATTTGGCTTTAAAAGTCATTGGTGTTATGCTTGCATTAAAAAAAAACTTCAAGTTCAAAACCATAACCAAGGGTTTAATAGTATCAATGAAATAAAGAACAGGTTAAGTACCTTTTAAACATTTTAAAACGAAGACACTTGTGTTGCAGTTTTTTCTGCCATTGAATTATTAAATATATCAACAACTACCACTAGGGGGTGCTTTGCCTCTTCTTATTTCCAATAATCTTACTGCCTTCATATATTGCTGTGTCCAAAGGTAATATTCCCATTCTTTGTTGTATGTATTAATTTATTTTCAAACATTATATTACACCTTACGTATTTTATATCCATAAGCCAATAAATTCATTCATGTTTATTGAATATTAGTCAGTTTATACACAAATAAACAAATAATTTCCTTGATGGAGGTAAATTCAAAATGTAATTTCTTTTTTCCATTTTCATGGCTCCCCTAATATAATAAGAAAAAAAATTGTTTAGTATCAAAAGTAGGAAGATTTTCCATTCCAAAAACAGACAATAATTATTGTATATACCTAAAAAATGAAAGGAAGAAAAAGATTTAGCAACTTTTACTTAATTAATGATGAGGTCCCCAAACTTTGTCGGTGCACAGAGCACTTTGTGTCTCAGTAACTTTTTCACCATGTCCCAAGCCAAAAAAACAAACAAACAAACACCCAAAGTTCTGTTTATTAAGTAGTTAGGTTTAAACGACTTAACTAGTATTTGAGTTCTAACGACTTACTAGCTGTTTGAAAAATTACACATAAATGGAAAGAAAAAATATTTCTATTTCATTATATCACACTGACTCTATTAATTATCTATTGCTGTGTAACAAATTACCCCCAAAATTGAGTGGCTTAAACAACAAGTATTTATTATCTCCCAGTTTCTGTGGGTCAGGAACCTGAGAGAAGCTTAGCCAGGTGGCTGTGGCTTGGGCTTTCTCCTGAGATTGCCGTTAGGATGTCAGCTGGGAATGCACTGTCCGGAAGGCTTGACTGAGGCTGGAGGATCTACTTCTACTATGGTTCTGTGAACACACATAAAATCTTAAGCCCCCCCAGCTGACTGAATGGACCTCCTATCAGCCAAGGGGACCCTAGAAATACCCTAAAGCTGAGTTGCTGGCCATGAGAAGGGAGGTCAGACATGCCTTGTCATGCCCCCTCCCTTCTTGGAGACATCCCCTAAACTTCCCCTTCAGGTCATCAATTCCCACAGCTTGTCTCTGATAAACCGATTTCCTTAATTTAACTTAGAACATTCCAAATCTTTAGACAAAGCTTCATTTCTTTATCCAATTATGTAGGATCTTTAAACCCACGTATAACCAGTAATTCTCCACTTTGAGATGTCCTGCCTTTTGGAACCAAACCAATGTATGTCTTCCATGCATTGATTTATGACTTTATGTGTAATTTCTGTCTCTGTGAAATGTATGGAACCAAACTGTAACCCAACCACAGTGAGACCACTTGCTCAAGCCTTCTTGAGTGTGGCATATTCGGCTCAGAATAAACCTTCTTTAAATTATTTTAGAGAGTTTGGGTTCTTTTCCATTGACAGTTTATCGATGTGGCTATTGGCCAGAGGCCTCGGTTCCCTGCTGGCTTTCAAGAAAGGGGCGTAATTCCCCTCCACGTGGCACCTCCATCGGGCTGTTTGAACATGGGTGCAACATGGCAGGTGGCTTCCCTAACACTGAGTGATCAAAGGGAGAAAGCAAAGAGGAGGTTGCAACACCTTTTATGACCTAGATTTGGGAGTCACACACTGTCACTTCTACCACATTCTGTTGTTTAGAAACCAGTTACTAAGTCCAGCCCATACTCAGAAGGGGAAGAATTGGGATCCATCTCTTAAAGGAAAGATTGTCAAAGAAATCTGGACACATATTTAAACCACCACACTTACCAGTGAGGTATATGCACCTGTTGGCACTAGGTACCCAAACTTTGGAATCAAAGTAGCCACCACCACCCTCATTTCCTATTCCAGATGTGTTTTCATGTGGTATCTACTTTTTATCACAGCAACCACTGAAAACTCAGCTTCATAAAGATATGTCTTCTATAAAAGCAATGTAGCACAATCTAGGGTTGAAACTACTTTGAGCAACTCCAAGCTAGAAGTTCACATAGTGGCCAATAGATGTTGCTTGTTTCCCTTGAAAAATTTAAATATGTCACATGACCCCAATGAGTTGGGCTGCCTCTGCACAATTTGGGAACCACAGGCTTAATGAACTTTTTCTCAGAGATAAAAAGTAAGGTTCAAAATAAGAAGCCTTTCTAGATATATCAACAATTTCTTTATTATTCCTACTCTGAGGAAATTATAAAATAAAAATGAGGAGGTTATACCTATCCATGGTATGAAAATAAAAGTTTTATTTTTGTATAAATGCTTATTTGATACAAAAATATTATAAGGGTTGGACATTTTTCTTTTACCCATTTTAACCAAATAACAGCTGCATATAAAGAAAAATAATCCAAGAATGAACAAATACAATTTAAACGTTCCATTGGAAAAAAAAATCAGTATCCACAGAAATAACTCTTTTCTTTTTATATTAAAAAAAATCTTCTTACCACCTGGAAGATCAGTCAACAACAAGAACAAAAGTCTTCTTTTTATTTTCCTTTTCCAATATAGCGGTATTTTCGTGTTGGCCTGGAGTCTGTGCCAAATGATTACCCAGTACAATTACTTCCTCATTCACAGGAAGTTAATCTTCAATAAAAAGTTTCTCTCCTGCTGAAGGCTCAGGATAAAAATCTTTAATTTAAGAAATAAAAAAATAAAAACAACAAAAAGAAAGCTCAGATAATAAAAGCTCTTCCTGTTAATTACAGCTGATAGAAAAACAAAAAAACACACTTCTCTTTGCTCCTTGCTGAAATCCCACTAAAATAACAAAAGTGATTTTTAAAGGGCATAATCCCACAAAAACAAAGAGAACAAAAGAGGTGATTATAGAAGATGATTATTCTCCACAAAATGTTGGAAGATGGAAAGCTTAAAACCAAGTGGTAAATGACTTAGGGCTCAGTTTTCTTTGCTCTGCTAAGTATCTGAAGAAGAAAAAAGTCCCTTAGAAGCAAGTTGATTCATACCACAGAAACTCAGAAAATTTCATCGACAGCGAACCAGGGGCCTCTGAAGCCATTGGATTTGCGAGTCGGACTGAAAACAGGAGAATCTGTTAACAGTCTGAAAAAGGAGTTAACAGACTCTTTAGTCCCTCCCACTGTCCGTGCACTCTCCACTGCCCCTCCCACTGCATGTCACAGAAGGTAGTAAGTTCCCCATTGGTAACACAGATGTTCAATGAGTCTGTTTTTGGCAGAGTGAGATTTCTAGTCTTCTTCCCATACTGGGCCCCGAAAACACTGACCGTTGGGCTTATACTCCATCACGTGAGATAGCGGAAGTGTCCTCCAGGGAAACTGTCCAACCCTATAAATATGGACTGCCAGAAATCCCACAAGACAGCCAGCTCTTACCTGAGCAATCTACATAAAAGCTGACACTTGATAAGCTTTACAGGCACGTAGAGCTTCCAATCAGCAGTTTAGGGCTCCACTCTTCTAAAAAATATTAATAATTTATTTTGGAATAACTTACATAAAACTTCCAGATCAGAACAAAGAATTCCTGTATGCTTTTCACTCAAATTCCTCAAATGTTAACATTTTTCTAAATATGCATGATCTCTCTCTCTCTCTCTTTCTCTGTGTATGTGTGAGGGGAAGTAACATACCCATTATCATTCATCGTACTCTGAACCTTTTAAAAGAAATCTTCAGACATGATGTTTCATCACTCTTAACTAATCCAGTGTGTCTTTTCCCAAAACAAGGACACTCTCCCATTCAAATTATGCCAATTGCCCAAAACTGTCTCTTTTCCCCTTCTGGTCCAGGCTTGTTCTAAGGACAATGTATTGCATTTAGTTCTTATATCTTTTCAGACTCATTCAACCTAAAACAGTAATGAGTACAGATGTCACATTCTATATGATGATCCTGATAATGTTTCTCTGGACCATACACAGGGCATGCTCACAGGAATATCATGGAAATCATGCTGTGCTTTTCTCAGTGTTTCTCAACAGGACGTGCAAACTTAACAAAGAGGAAAACAAAAATAAAACACAAGTATCAAGACAGAAATTTTAAGAAGTACAAGAAAAGTAGAAGACAGGAAATGAAGCCAGAGCTGACTGTATTAAAGAACTGGGAAGGGTCTGAGATTTTTATCCTACTCGCAAGGCAGTAAGTTAGCCTGCAGTCATTTCACGGATGCTGCGAAAAGACACGAGACTCCTGGGTCAGAAACAGAGGATTTTATTACTCACAGACCAGCAAGCATCATGAGCTTCATGGTCGCTTCTGGTTGCCCTTGTCCCCCAAGTCTCACGGAGGCAACAAACAGCAGCCAGGTGGATGCTGCAGATGCAATGGGTTTGTTT
>CAUYSK010072049.1:0-51281 GCA_963575035.1 Avahi laniger | reverse complement strand
GTGTTAAACAATGAACTATTCTGGGAAAAAAGATTTCTGGGAAATAATAGCAACAACAACAACAAAAAAACAATTTTGCTTGCAATGGTCAGTGTTGTGGTAACATATTTAGAGTCAAAATACTGGCCTCTGAAACAAAGTGATAGAATCACAATGGAAAGTAGGTTTCAGTCAGAAGTCAGTGGTCCAAACTAAAAGCCAGTTTTCATCCATTTGGTGAGTGGAAGGGCAGTTAAATATCTACTGTTTGTTTCTGACTTTTTCACACACAGCGTAAAGCATCAATTTTTATGTTACCTAGACACTGAAGAAACAACTATATATTTAAAAAGGCTAAGGAAATTTTTAAAGTATCTATAAACAAGAAAATTATTCAATAATTTAATAAGACTATAATTGTTACAATTTCTTGAGCACTTTCTCATTTCCACTGTGCTAACAACTTACATACATTATCTCATTTTGTCTTCGCAATAATCCAATAAGGTAGGTACTTTCAGTCCTATTTCACAGATGAGGAACAGGGGTTTAAAGAGATTTAAATTCTTATTTAAAGTCACAGGGATATCAGCAGAGAAGCCAGGTCTTTCCACATGTTACAGAGGCCAAGCTGATTACAACTGTGCTGTCAGCACATGTCTACTTGAACTTGGACATCCTTCTCAGGGGGATGAAGATGCAACTTCCCAAAGCACACTGTGGACCGTAATAAGGTTGTTTGTCCTATCACAGTCTATTTTGCACAAATTATCCCTCAGTGATATTTTCCAACATCTGACTTACATTGACAAATTACTCCTTAAAAACAGAATGCCAAGCAAACAAACAAACATGAAGAAAGCACTGGGGACAACTCCGACTAATCGTTTGATAACAGTAACCTGTTAACAGGAAGATGCATAACGTCATGGTGACAACTTGGCTTATCTGGAGTCAGCCAGGATGAAATTTGAATCTCAGCTCTAACGTCTACTACTGGTGAGATTGGGGCAGGTCACATAGTCCATGACTCAGTTTTCTTATCTGTAAAATGGAGATGATAGCTACCATCATGCAGGCTCGTTGTGAGATTAAATATGCTATGGGCAAAGTGCCTAAATCAGCTATTACCACTGTAGATAGGATGGTATGGGGATGGCAAAAACAATGCATATTGGCTCCAGTTTAGTTCTCTTCCTTTCCAAACACGAGTGACTTAAAAATTACATATTATTGAATTTTCCTAGCTAGGAGAATATTCATAGGTGGCAGTCTCCTACTGCTTCATGTGTATTCTTAATTGAATTTGTTTATCATTGAAGAGTGCATTAAGTTGTCTTTTAATTCCCTCATGAGGATAATGTTGTGGTGTTATGTTTGACTAACCTCGGGCCCTGAATGGAAAAGGTAGATTTAAAAAATCTCTTTTGGAGTTATGCTTATACTATCTATCCTGTGTATAACATAACAGCCCCACAGCTAAGTTTTACAACATTTTAAAAGGTCATTTTTAATGATTTAGGTCTTTCATGTATCAATCTTTCTACATTTACATTTTCTGGAATTTCACCATGAGAGGTTTCTTAAACTAAGTGAATAAATATTCAAGTCTCAGTGTGTATTTTGAAATGACTATTTGCATAATAATCTTTTTGGATGAACATGGAGCCTCTGGCTGCACATAAACAGGTTTTACTGGTTTTCTAATGGGACCAGCTGAAACACAGAGGTCTCTAACATCAAACACAGTGCTCTCGATGATTATGAATACTTGTACAGGGATGCAGTTTCCCATTCTAATATTTTGTTACTTTAACAATAATACTACTATGATTTTTTCACTAATTAGGTATTCATACTTTATAAAATTAATTTTGAAGGCAGTGTTCACTGATGGAGTTCTAAACTAGTGAGCTTGACTTTGTCTCGAGGGAGGCAGAGGAGGGCAGGCAGTCATAGACATGCAAGGAAATGGTGTTCCTCTCTGCTTAAATCAAGGGAAGAAGAACATTTCTTTTACATGTGGCCTTTCAGCCTGTGAAATATTTAAGCCAAGGTACAACTCATTGATTAATATTTTCTAAACACTTATGTCCAGAATGCTAGGGGTTATGATGGAGATAGTTTTGCGTGCTACGGATGGACACCCAAGACTCACCTAGTCCAGTCCTAGGGATGGTAGTCAGGAAGGATTTTGTGGGTAAAAGCCATGGCTAAGGCTAGATGGGATGTGAAAAATGAGGACGTTAACCTAGGAAAAGGTGGTGTTGGGGTGTGGCTATCAGACAGGGGGCAGCATCCACAAATGCCCCAAGTACATGTAGGACTTATCTTGGTTAGAAACCTACAGGTACTTCAGTATGGCTGGAAAGTACAGTGCACAAGATGATATATCTCGAGGTTAAACCGGAACAATGGCAAGGGGCCTTGTACACCATTGTAAAGAGCCTGATTGTGGTTTTATAGAGGAGAGGGGTACAATAATAATTGGGCTACAGAGAGAAAGAAGGACTGGAAAGCTGCTAAAAAGACAGTAAAGGAAAATCTTAAGAGGGTGCTTTAATGATACACATGAAACATGGTTTCCTAATGATAGAGAAGACACAGAAGATGTATTGAGTCAAAAGATAATTAGGATACCTAATAGTGAAGATTTGGTCATTGTCTAGCCATCACAAGTAAGAGCGATGGGGACTGCAGCTGCCCAGGCAAATCCAAGCAGTCTAGGGTGGCCTAGGTGAACACTGCAATAACTCACATAAACTAGATTAGAAATTTTAAGGAAGAAAAGAGGGAATACACAGCTCAAAAGTTGGGGGAGAAAAAAAGATGGCAGCTACATAGAAAGAACTGGGATTCAGGGATCAGTGCTTACACCCAACACCACCCCCAACAACTATATGACTTTCAGAGTTGTTCTCAGGTTTGGATGTGAGCTAAAAAGAAACAGTTTGACAGAAAATTCTACATTAAATAAGTTAGTTATGCCCTGGTACTCTTCACATCTTGAGCCAAGCTCATTTGAGTTTATCATGTTGAGTGCCTAATTCAGTAAGTAAATCAGCTATGCTGGGGTGGGAGCATGGAAGGGGAACTTGTCATACTCCAGTTAAATAGTTTAACCACTAGGGAATACCATAGGCTCAAGGACTTCTTAGGCTCTGAGTGAGCTTAAACACTACCTGGGGCAGTAGTTCCCAACCTTTTATAGTAAGGGACTCTGTTGATCAAATTAACATTTTCATGGAAACCTGGAATGCCAAATATGAAAAGGATAAAAATGGAGCTGTTTTGGTTAAAGTAGGCATGAGGACCCAGCCAATGGGCCCAACCTCATCTCCCAAGGATTAGCAATTCTGTAGAACTCACAAGTATTACTAATGTGCAGATCGGCAGTCAGGTCTAAGGGGTGACTGTTTGCTGAAGGTTGAGTAGGTAGTAACTCAAAAGTGTTCAAATGGCAGAGCATCTAAAAGCCGTGATACTGATGACATAACAGTTTAAAATATCCTGTGATTTAATTCTATCAGATGGACCAAGATCCACTTTAATTGTAGAAAACAAGAGTATTACATATGTAATAATTACCTGCATATGCATGAATGGAGAAATCCAAGCCACCAAAATATTATCTCTTTTCTGGTTTCTGCATTAATAAGTGTTTGCTATTTGCTCATTCAATTTACCTTCCTCCAGCACTTGCCTGAAGAAACCAATAACTGAAGGATATATTGTAGAAGAAAATTTAAAATTATAAAATCTCTATCCCTATGCATTTTCCTTATGAGATGGAAAATGGCTGCAATTTTGAATTTAGAGTGTAGAGAGGGATGCTAGTCTAACCTGAAGTATCAGTACTTCCCAATACATGGTTCAGGGATGAGTGTTTTAATCTAGTCATCTGTTTTTAATATATGAAATCGGAGGCATCCATGAGTTTTTCTGTGATGTCATTATCAAAACCAAAAGACATTTTTTATTTATTTTCCTATAGCAGTGTCAAACAGGTTATGGTCAGAGACTCTTCATGTGAAATGGAGACAATCAGGTGGGAAAGAGTTGTTTCTTATTTCTAAATATTGAGCTTATTGTCTAGACAAAGCAGAGACTGTAGTCAGTCAAAACAATTGATTCACACTTTGAGACAGAATTTTAGGGGATGTGGCATTATTCATGCAACTTGTGTTCACCTGCTTTATTAACGTGTATTGTTTATAATTCTCAGGGTGCCAGTGCTTATAAATAATTCTTGGAAACAGTATTGCTAACATTTTCCAAAGGATTGCTTCCACCAAAAGATGACCGCAGGGGGATTATCTACCATGGGAGTGGGAGAGAAGGTATAAAGGTGGGTGTGGTCTTGGCTTCATAAATCACTGCCAGGTGCTTTTGATCAACATTTCCAGGAGCTTGGGATCAATGAGAGAAATAAAATCTTTTCGTAAATAAAGTAGTACATTGCTAAAAGGCTCAGAATAAAAGTAAATAGGACAGAAACTATTGGTTGAAAGAGGAAAAGAAAAGAATTATCAAGTGGTTTGACAGTAATTTATCAAAAATGGGAAAGTAAATCATTAGCAATCATAAAAGCTCTTAGGATGGGGTGAGGCAGAGAGGTAAAGCTGTAAGAAGCACTTGCAGAGAGTTTATGTGCTTTCTCTATCAGCACTCCATATTTTGTACTTATTTTATGATATTTTAAAAAATCATCATTACTTAGAAACTGTAGAATATGAAGAATGCCTTCTTAGTCAAATAGCAATACTATTTGGTATTGCTAACAATTTATTTTGTACACTTATATAGTGTTTAAGCACATAAACTCAAAGAGAGTTCTATTCCCAGCAAGGCATTTTTTTGAACATTTTCCTTAATCTCTTTGCCTTTGTTTCATCAGTTATACTTCAGGATAGGGGTAATACCCACCCACAGACATGTTGGAAAGAGTAAATAAATACTTACATGAAAGCTCTGAAAATAGTGCCTAGCACATTATAAATGCTATATTAGAGTTGGCTATTATTATTTATTCATATGTAAAAATAACACTAAATTATAATAACAACTAATGTTTACTGAGTGCTTATTGTAAGTCAGATATTTTCTCAAACATTTTGTATGCAATTAAATCATCTTATATTCATGGCAACCTATTAGATAGAATTATTATTATCCCCATTTTACAGATAAGGAAATTAGCAGCAAAACTCAGGCCTGGAGCTCTTTATTACCACCCTTTAACACCTCTTAAATATTAATTTTTAATTCCCTTTTTCAGTCATTTCACATAATTTTCTATATCTTGTAGAGCAATTAACAAAATGAATGTACTCTACAACAAGAGGCTAAACCAAATAAAGAAGAATTAAGACACACTATACTTATTTAATTCAGCTCAATAATTCATACCTTTATAAGCCATAATTCCATTCTCATTTCATTTTAATGCTGCTATTTGGTGTTATTGGTGGTTACTTGGTGACTGGTTCTAACAAATATTTTATAAAGACTCTTCTCTTTATGCCATTAGGATGATGAAGAGTACATATGCTAATGGAATTCTAAGGTTCTCTGATTTTTCTTTTAGAGTCAATTGTCAATTATCCACAGCAGAGTTATTGTAAGACTAAGGAAATCTTCCTTCCACATTTCTTTAACAGTATCACCTTTGCTTAGATGAAGCATGTTAGTGGTAATAGATTCATTCACGACATAGCTAGATCACAGTGTCTCATGTCACTGTGGCATGTCCAGGTACAAACAGGCAGATGCTTAAGGTGCTGCTTGTTGACAATGTAGTTGCCACTCTTTATTGTGGCTCTAATTGTTACTGATAATACATCAGAAGTTGAAAAGGATAATTGATAGACATACCTTCTAATTTGACCTTTCTAAGAACCACATGATTCCCCTGAATACACTGATGTGTCTGCCACACTGCACCCCAAGTACCTGCCTAATCAACCATTTATATCTACCACTAGATCAGTTCCTTCCTAGTTGTGGATTGTTCTGATGGAACGTGTGTCATCGAAAGGCAATATGGTGCAATGGAGGGATTTGTTGCTGAATTATCTCCCACAGGAAGTCTGATTTCCTTCCTGTATTACCTCATCTCAGTGAAAGACATTTCCCTTCAACCAGACACTCAAGCCAGGAATCTGAAAGAGTCATCTTTTAATAGTGACAGAAATGATGTCTAGTGGAGAAGGGAAGAGAAGTAGTTGACTTTCCCCATAATCTCCACCATCATACTCTTTCCACACTCATATACATATTATATATATATATATTTGACACTTCCTTAATTTTATGTAGAATGATATTCTAACAGATTTAAGACAGTGTAATATCCATTTCTTTCAAAATTGTAGAGCTCCTAAGCTCCACTTGCTCTAAAATTTGAAGCTGCTACAGATCCTTCAACTTTTTGTATTACTACATCCAAACTCCTTGGGGAGTGGGTCTCTTGTTTACATATACTACAGATGTACTCTGTATGCAATTCTATTATTGTACTTTCCACAGCACATACATGCATGTGGGTATGTATGTTTGGAGTGCATGTATGTCTCCATTAGACTGGAACTGTCCAAGGGCAAGATCTTATTTACATCTAAATTCTGAGTACATAACACAATTCCTGGTATACAGTAGGACAGCAAGCACTTAATAAATTATTGTGAATAAGGAGATAGTGGGTAAAAGAGTGATCAGACTAAGCTTTTGTTTGCATATTTACCATGATCTTGGAGGAATCACCTAACTTTTACTGCTAAAGTTTATTTTTTCAATGTTTTTTTAAAAATTCATAATAATAATTTCCTCTGAAACATGTTCCTGTGAACATCAAACTTGGATATACTGGTAAAACCCTTCTACATGCTGTGAATCACCATGTCAGTGTGTGAGTATTAAAATATCGTGGACTCAAACAGGGAGGAACAAGGAGAGAAAAACTACCCTGGAAAACTTTTTCAAGATGTGTACTACTTGAAACCACATCTCAGGTAACAATCAACAATTTAAGGAAAAAGCTTTAGGACTCTAATAACAAAGAGAAGAATCTTTATTTCTCCCTTTGGGATATGACATTTAGCAAATTAATTTAGAATTCTTTAAAACCAACAGAGCTAAGAGGAAATTGAAAACACTTGTACTAATCATCTCCAACTACGACGTAGAAGGTCATATATCTAAAAGGTTATATTTCTACGATGGAAAAATTCAATTACTTGGGACTCCGAAAGGGCTTTACTTAAAATAGCACAGAACTGTAATGTCTTCAATTTCAATGAAAATAATTGTATTTCTCCAAATGCTGTGAGTTATTTGGTAAAAATATCTATTCTTTTCAAGCACAAATTCCCAACATCTGTAGAACTCAGGACTCCAAAGCATTATAAAAACATTTCAGCAAGAGTTTTAAATTTATTGATAACACCAAGTTTACTCAGCTGTTTCAGTACTTGGATGTCTGATTTTTGTTTAATTTTGATCTTGCTTAGAGATCACTATGAAGATTGTTAATTTGATTTTTTCTCCTTTTAACAAATGATTCTTTTAGAAACTTTAAAAAAAAAGTGACAGTCTGGATACATAGAATGTTAAAATTAGGAAGAAATTGATCCTGTAATCCCACTGCACATAAACCTGAAGCAATTACTTAAAGATAGCTAGTTCTGGGGCTGGCTGTTAGAAATCAGATACTTTAGGTCTATGGCAAAGCCCAGGATTGGGCACCTTTGATAGGCACCTTTATTGATTCTGATATGCTGTTTCATAGATCTGCATAGATGTCAGTGGATATCTGCTTCAACATTTTCCTTTTATACATCAAAATGTTGAGATCCTGACAGGGAAAGTAATTTCTACAAGACCCCCTACACTCTGATAGCTGGCTGTGATCAGAACCCAGGTCTCCTTGGCTTCCAATGGAGTGCTCCTTATCCTAAGAAATGTCCTCAAAGGTAGCACACCTGGACATTGGTGTTCAATATACATTATTTGAAATCCATACTAAATGCCACTGGCCACATTAGATCACAGGGATAAACAGATCTATAAAACAGGAAACCTGAACTCAAGGAACTCAGCCTGGTGGAACAGAATGAACAAATGGACAGTCAAATTATGAAAGTGTTTATACTTAAAATTTTGAAAGTTGTTAACAAAGTTCCCATTTATTAGTCCTCAATACAGGGCAGGTCTAAATAAAACAAGATTTCATACAATCTTCCTATGAAAAAGTCTGGTTGTGATTCTCATTTTCAGGTAAAAGGGGCTCCCAGCAAGTAGCTCTAGCACCATTTGACAAACGGTATATGGCTGGAACAAAAGTCAAACTCAATTCTCTCCGACTTTCCACCACCCACCTTGTCCTCTCCTTCCTGCTGTGGGGAAACAAGATATTCATACTGCAGGGACTGGAATTTTTTGTGAACTCTGTAGTATTCCGAGTACTCAGGCTTTTCCTTCACGCAAGGTAGTTGAGCAGGACTTTGCTACTATCAACCTTCCTCAATCAAATGGTGCCAGTGCATTCTACCCAACAGGGCAACAAAATGCCCCAGGAAAATAGTAATTGCTATTAATAGCACATAGCCACCCTCACCGTTAGCCTCAGCTCCTGTGAATGTAACATTATTTGAAAATAGGGTCTTGCAGAGAAGTAAATTAAGATGAGGCCCTGCTGACCCCTTGATTTCATACTTCTAGCCTCCAGAATTGTGAGACAATAAATTTCTATTGTTTAATTTCCCCAGTTTGTAGTACTGTGTTATAGCAGACCTTGTGAACTAATATAATACTTGAGGGAAGATAGTCGCCTTTGGGAATCATGATTATAGTTAATAATCCCTCAAATTATCACTCTTCATGAATAGTTGCATAATTTCTTACTCAGTCATCTAATTTCAATATTCATCCTATCCATACTTTTAAAAAATGGGAAACTTTCATCAAATGCTCACTGACCAAATATGCATGTGGACTCATTTAATCATCATATCAATCCTGAGTCAAGTATTGTTATCATCCCAATTTAACTGAAACAGGAGTATTACAAAAGTTGCCT
Organism: Avahi laniger; assembly: GCA_963575035.1. NCBI lineage: Eukaryota > Metazoa > Chordata > Mammalia > Primates > Indriidae > Avahi > Avahi laniger. The sequence continues at coordinate 42,226 of CAUYSK010072049.1, read as the reverse complement.
AAGGTCACAGAGTAGGAAGTAGCACCTCTGGGGTTCACAGTGCAGGAAGTGCACGAGCAGACTGATGTCAGACCTTGTGTACTCACACGCTATATGACTCTGCCTCAGTAGGAGCTAGATCAGCTCTTTTCCTGCATTTCCCTAACTTTAATTCTAACAGCTCTTAAACAAAAGGAAATGGATATATTAAAGTTTCCTTTTAAAAATAAAACCATTCTGACTTCTAGTGATTAATATTTTCTTTCTTTCCTGTTTCTTTTCTTATGTTTTCTTTCCTTTTTTCCTTCCCTTCCTTCCCTCCTCCATCCCTCCCTCCCTCCTTTCTTCTTTCCTTCATTTGACATTTTCTTTTTTTAAGTGTTAAATGTAAAAATAAATAAATAATCAAAATTTAGTCATAAACTATGTATATAGTGATGCCATCATTTGATGTTTTCATTCAGATACATATATACCTACTCTTTGCCAAGCAAAGTGTTAGGCACTATATTTGCAAGGATGAATAAGTTTCAGCCATGACATTTAAGGAGATTACAGAGTAGTTACAGTAAAATTTGTTAACTCTAAGGGGTGCTGGGGTTAACAGCGGAGCCCCTAACAGAGTCCTACCTAGATAGATGTTTTGTAAACTTAATATGAAAGTAAAGACATGAATACACTCATTTCTTTAAGTAACAGTCTATATTATTTGATTCTAAAATGCTAACAGTGCAGACAAATGCATTGTGTTGGAAGCTCTTCAACTTGACCTTGGAAAATAGGTCTTACCTATTTTGTTTCATGTCGCAAGCACTGCTAGTTTTCCTATCAAATATCCATCCATCATAGTTCCTTTTTTTTTCCTAATAGAAGCCTAATTTTGTTTGAGATGAGAGTGGACAATCTATAAACCTCAATTTTCCAGACTCCCTTGCAACTAGAAATGGTTTTGTGATATAGTTTTGGTCAGTGAGATATAAGCCGAAGTCTGCTAGAAAGCTCTAGGAATATGTTTGTTTAATCATTCACTCATTCATTCGTTTTAATATAGGTGTTACTCCTTCTTTCTTCATATTTCTTCTCCTTCTTGTCTGTAACATGGACATGAGGCTGGATTTACATCTACCAGGTTGAGACTATGAGTGATAAATGTAACAAAAGCCATGTGCAAAATATGGTAGAACATAAAGATACAACTTGATCCGGACTTCAGTCTTTTTATTGAGTGAGAAAGAAAAAAAACTTACATGGTTAAGCAATTAATGTAAGATATTCCTGTTCATACAGCCTATTCCAATTTCCAATTGATAACTGATAGGAAATCAGCTCTAGGGCCAGAGAAAAGATCCACAAATAGGAACTTTTCAGAATCTTCTGATGAAATGGCTGTATTTTCAACTCATCAGCCTACAGTGAGAGGCACTGCTAAACAAGGTCTGCTCAGTCACATAGTTGATGCAATCAGCATATTATTATCTTACTCTGAAATATTCATAGACAACCAGGAGAGAAAAATAGAGATCAGAACAAGTAACAAAAGGAATTCAGAGGAAACATAGTGCAGAGAACAACAACAACAACAAAATTTAAATATATTTGACGACATAGGATAATATTTTTAGAAGGGTCACAAAAATGGAACAAGGACAAGTAGCCATCATAAAAGAGAAAATTAGACTAATAAAAAATTTTGGGAAATTAAAAAATATGTATTAGCAGATATAAAAAGGAGTTCATTAAGGAAAAGAGAAAATAAAGTTGAGAGAGTCTCACATAAATAAATAAATTTCTTTTTTTTGAGACAGAGTCTCACTCTGCTGCCTGGGCTAGAGTGCTGTGGCGTCAGCCTAGCTCACAGCAACCTCAAACTCCTGGGCTCAAGCAATCCTACTGCCTCAGCCTTGTGAGTAGCTGGTACTACAGGCATGTGCCACCATGCCCGGCTAATTTTTTCTCTATATTTTTAGTTATCTGGCTAATTTCTTTCAATTTTTTTGTAGCGACGGGGTCTCGCTCTTGCTCAGGCTGGTCTTGAACTCCTGAGCTCAAACAATCCGCCCTCCTTGGCCTCCCAGAGTGCTAGGAAGAAATATTTTAAAAAGTGCTAGAAAATAGGAGATAATCAATTAGAAAATTACAAGATCAATTCAGAAGACCCAATATCTGACTAACAGAAGTTGCAGAAAGAAAAAGTAGAACTGGGTGTATGTATACTATGGAGTTCTACTCAGCCACAAAAAACAATGGTGATCTAGCACCTCTTGTATTATTCTGAGTAGAGCTGGAGTCCATTCTACTAAATGAAGTATCACAGGAATGGAAAAACAAGCACCACATGTACTCACCATCAAATTGATATTAACTGATCAACACTTAAGTGCACCTATAGTAATCACATTCATCGGGTGTTGGGCAGATGGTGGGGGGAGGAGGGGATGGGTATATACACACCTGCTGGGTGCAGTGCGCACCTTCTGGGGGATGAACATGCTTGAAGCTCTGACTCTGGTGGGGCAAGGGCAATATACGTAACCTAAACATTTGTACCCCCGTAATATGCTGAAATAAAAAAAAAGAAAAAAAAGAAAAATCAGTGAAGTAGAATCACATTTAAAAGAAATAAAGCAAAAAGTTTCCATAGCATCGAAGCCTTAGGCTTTCATATCGAAAGGGCCAACCAAAGGCACAAAACAGTGAACAAAAAGAAACTCCCGTTGAAGCACATCATCCAGAATTTTAGAACACCTGGATAAGATTGATTGCTAAACAGCTACTAGAGGAGAAAAAAGAAACTGATTAAATTAACAGAATGACACTGACCTTTTAAACAAGATGCTGGAACATTAAAAAGCAAAGCTTTTAAAACACTGAGGAAAATTATTCTCCTAGAATTACATATAATATAAACTAAAGATCATATGTGATGGAAAAAATTTTAAAAACATTGAAAACGAAAAACTTTGTACAAAATTACCTTTCTGAGGAAGTAATTGACCCATTCCACTACCTGGAGGGAACAGCAAGTGAGAAGAAGATGTGGGCTCTAACCTAATAAAGGGAATTCCAGGTGAAAAGAATTCTAAGGGAGTCCCAGCAAGAGGCTAATGCAGCAGATTTAGAGAACAGCTGCCGCCTGCATGAGAGAGTTGGTTAAGGAGAGATTTCCTGAGAGAGGAAAAGAGGTTTGAGGGATTGGAGAATGTGTGCATGTGTCTGTACTAAAAGAAGAACTACACTTTGAGATTAAGATCGAGATTGCGAAATTACACATACATAAAAAATTAGCAAATGAAAATACAAAAACTCGCCATTATTAACTCTGCGGAAAACAAGTAAGTAAGTAAATGCAATCCTGTACACTATCTGGAATAGATTTCAACAGTCTCAAGTGACTGCAATGATGTAAGCCCTTGAATGTTGATTGAAACATTGGGAGGGTAGGCAGTGGGGAGAAAGGGGTGCTATTAGCGAAAGCAATCCTCTGTTCCACACCCACGGGACAAGTAATACCTGAACTTGAAAAGTCAAGGAATATGAGTAAGAACAGATTTATTATAAAAGCTTATAGGAGAAGAAATGTTTGGAAGTTTCAAAGAAGTTGCCTCTGGGGCAACCGGCAGGATTCAGAGGCAGGGTAGGGTGTCAAAAGTGGTGGCTTTTTAAATCTTATTTGTGTGTTTGTCTGTTGTGGGTGGATCGTCATGAGCTTTGAGGCACAATTTTATTTCACTTTTTACATTTCATGTGCTACTTTCATAAAAGTAAATAGTAAATAAAGATATTTGACTTTGGATTTACTTTTTGAAAATTGATATTTTGATATTGGCCACACAGAAATTTTAAAATAGCATACATATTAGCTCTTGTTTCTAGTTTTTTACTACTGTGGGTGTGTAGAGCATATTTTCTACACCTTTTTTAAGTTTGTCCTCCTCTGTTAAGTCTTTGTTATAATCTTGGTTCTGTGACTTTCATTTATTCACTTATTTAGTCAATTATTTATTCAGTTAGCTACCAGTCTAGGCCCAGGGGATACAGCCGTAGATGGAGTAGAGGACTTCTCTGCTGACATCGGGCTTATCTTTTGGGCATATTGGGATAGAATGTCCTTGCCTAAGTCATGCATTGTAATCTACTTGATCTTTGGATTCCTCATCTATAAAATGGGTACAATACCCACCTATCATTTCAAAACTTAATTAAGAGAATCTGTCCAGATTAAATTTTTTTTTGGTATGTTAAGCGACAGCATCTCACAAAAAACCATTTCAGTATTCAAAGAGTTTTTTCTACAATCATTCAATAATTTCTGGTACTCACAAGCTGAACTGTTTGGGATGAGGCCATCAATATCACAAAACATTTGTCACATTCTGCTTTAGTGCTAAAAGGCAGATTTCCCAAATCTGTTTCTAGTCATTCACTTTGTCTAAATATTGTAGGACTTTTTGATGTTACATTAGAAGAATATGCAGTCCACATTCATTGCATTCTTTTGTCTGCTTATGCAAAAAAGAAAAAGCAAATGATTCTATTGAAAATCAAAATGCACTCAACTGCATATGATGCAAAAGAATGGTTTTGCTAAACATAGCAACTATATAACGCACCCCATTCCCTGACCATCAGCTTGGATATTGAGACTGTTTTGTAAATCTGCAGAGACATGCCTTTTTAGTATTTATTGAAAGGTCAAGAGTTTGGAAAATGAGGGAGTATAAGGCAGAGAGGAATATGGTACCAATATTTATCAAACAATATATGGGAAACAGAAGCATACCAGACACTTTGTACAGTACAAAACAAGCACCTGTTACCTCTGCTATCCTGGCTTGCACCACCATCACCTCCAGTAACAGCAAAAGTCTCCAAACTGGTTTTCCTGCATCTGCTTTGCTCCTTCCCCCATGAAAACATCAGCTAGATGATTTATTGAAAATGTAAGCCTTACTATAACACTTCTCTCCCCAAACTTTCATTATTTTTCCCAAATGGCCAAATTCATACAATAATCTACAGAAATTCCCAAATGGCCAAATTCCTATAAAAATCTACAGAAAGAATTTGTTCAATGAAAAAATCAATAAATCACTGAAACTTGGGTCACTCAATTTATGTAACGTGTTACGTGTTAAAATTGACATAAAAAGTAATTAAAACATTGGAAACAATCTCCTTTTGGATCCAGAACATGTGGTATGAATAAGGACTCTTTGGGAAGTTAGGGGGAGAAGTTTATGTGGGTTATAGTTGTTTGGGTTCCTTGTGTAGCAGAGACTTAAGTGTTAGTTGGGGACGTGGATGCCATAACCGTTATGTTGTTATGCAGATAAGCACAAGAGAGAAAACAACACACCCATCTTTATATCCTGAGTCCATAGCTATAGTCTCCTTGATTCTATAAGATACATTTTATGCCCTCTGTAACAGCTTAAATCATATATTTTTAACACAAACTTGTTACCTCTGCTAACAGTAACAGTGCACTGATGCAGACAGATATATAGAAGACACACAGGGGGCTAAATTAAAATCTGATCTGATGTGTCAAATTTAGAGCAGTGAGAGGTCCATCATGAACCCTGTAGAAAAACTTGAGCTCAGGTAAACTGTTATCTGGAATTCAATGAAATGAGAACTGATTAAGTGATATCTTTGCACATACATGGTATAAACACAACTCGTACTTTCTGCAGTCTTTGAGATCCCTAATTCACATGCGATTCAACAAAGAGAGATTAAGTTATGGACAGCATCATGAGAGTGTTGGGTTTATTTTGTTGCATTCTAATTATTTGAAAATTGATAATTTGTGCACATATGGCAGCTTCCCCTTGATCCGAATATTGGATTAAATGAAACACCCTGACATTGCCAACTGAATTGATTGCACCTCATGAGATGGAGATGTGGAAATAGCCATGGGCCTTTTATCACAAGCTGCAATCTTTCTGCAAATTCCTTGGCAAAGAAAGAAGAGACAAATTACTATGAAAGAGTGATTTTCAATCCTTGCCCAACCCTTTCACTGGTAAATCTTCGGTTCTAGACCATTGCATATTGCTTGCTTGGCTAACATCTAGAGTAGATTGGTTGATTTCAGGCAACAGAATGTGACCACCAAAGGACATAAAACAATTCAGAACAATGTCTTTTTAAATATCAGAAAAGTTCTCATAAATGATATTTTCCCAGTGTAGGTAAATATTACAGTTGTGTTTCTCAAATTTTAGTTATTCACATAACCACATTTAATAGCTCTACTAAATCTATATTTCACTTGCTTTATTATTTTTTCTTTTCCTTAACTTAGTTCATTAATTTAAAATTAAACACATTATTTTAAAGGAAATATGATATTACTACCAAACTGTTAGTAGATATTATTTACTATAAAATGGTAACTACAAACATAAATAAAGTGAAACATTATTTTCAAATTTTACTTCTGAGTTTAGGACTGGGATCTCTTTGACAAAAGAAAGATATATAAGTATTTGCAATGTGTTAAAATCTGGCACCAAAAAGAGATTGTGCGTGTGTGTGTGTGTGTGTGTGTGTGTCAAACACTGGATTAAACAATTTAATTAAGCATTCGAATATATTTTAAAAGTTGATATCTTTGGTACAAGACTTCTTGGAATCTTTAAAATGCTGATGAACATTGTTATTTTCCCAGAGGGGCATATGTTATGCAGTGTTTTACAAAATGTTTTGAGTGAGCATGAAATATTTTCTAGGTTGAACGTATTAGAAGATACATAATTCTTTCAATATATACTGGCAAATTGTGTTGTTTCTTTCGCTGTTTTTCATATTCCTTCATATCTCTATAATGATGCTCTTTGCTTCCTGTAAATGAGTTAGTCACTCTTTCTTGAATACAACACAAACTTTTCATCTCCATTCTTTATTCATAGCCTTTCCTTCACTGCTGGATTATTTTTGGCTGCTAAAAGACATCTCTTCTCTACACAAATGCTTGCACTCAAAATAGCCCTCGGGAAAGTGAAAACACCCAAGTTTTCATCAACTGGTGAATGGTTAAACAACATGTGGCAAATCCATATGATGGAATACTACTTAGCACTAAAAAAGGCTGAATTACTTATGTATGCTACAACATCAGTAGATCACAAACCTTAAGTAAAAAACAAACAAACAAACAAAAAAGACACAAAGGGCCATGTATTGTAAGAGTATGTTTGTTCGAAGTGTTCGGAAAAGGAAAATCTGTTAAGACAGAAAGTAGATTAGCAGCTGCCTGGGCTATGCTAGGAGTGGAGATTAACCGTAAACGGGTAGGTGGAATCTGACTAGAGTGATGGAACTGTCTTAAAATTGTTTGGATATGATGACTGCACAATTTGGTATATTTACTAAAATTCACTAAACTTTACATTTAAAATGGGTGAATTTTGTGAAATATAAATTCTTCCTTAATAAAATTATGTACAATTTCAGCCAGCCATCCGGCCATCCAGTCATCTGTCCATTGGCCCATTCTTCCTTCTAAAGATTCTTTCTCTCATGCCTCAATTGAAGGTGACCTTTCCTTGTCTTGAAAAAACACACCACGGTGTTTTTATATGTCTTGGATCTTTTCATTTGCCTTTCTTGCGTGATATTCATTTGAGTATTTATATAATATTTTTACTGGATTAAGTTTTTGCAGACATAAACTATTCTGAACTAATTCAAGTGAAAATATATATTTATTGAATCTGAGTATAGGAAGCAAATTATATTTAATGTAAGTTAACTGTAATAGAAACAAGTGAAAATATCCATTAGTGAGTATTATTTAATTGCCTGTTATGAAATCTGCAGTTAGCCTTAATAAGTGACACAATACCTCTACATATCACCTGTTTATTCAAAGGGTAATAATAGCAACAAGAAAAGGCAGCAACAAGAGCAACTGGCATTACTGAATGCTTACTTTGGGCTGGCCATGGTTCTGGGTGCTTCTCATTTTGTAGATATTCTTCCAGAAAAATAAACTGAAACACAGTGAAGTTAAGACAATTGTCTTAGGCCTGGTGCCCTGGACGCAGAGCTTGAGGCAAGATTCACGGATACATGGCTTATGGAGGCAGTGCTCTCCAGGAACACTAGGAGTGAGATGAGGAATGTAGAAGAGAAAGGTATAGGAATTAGGATGTTTCAGGGAAGTCTACTTTAGTCTGATCCATGGAGAGCTCTGGAGGATAAATAGGACAGCAGAGTCTGTCCTGCTTTGAGACAAGGGAATGGGACTTAAAGATACCAATCCCATTTACTGTGTGTGCATGCGTGCGTGCGTGTGTGTGTGTGTGTGTGTGTGTGTGTAGCTACCACATACCTTGGCTGCAATTACCCAAAGGTAATCCTGCAGAGAAGGCAACAGGTGTGAGCCCTTAGTAAGTGTCTACCACTGGCGGATGGACATGTCCATAAAGAAAAGAGATTCTGAGAGACTTAAGCAATCTCTTACACCATCTGCTACATGTGTTGGCCCAAATCACACATCTAGTAAGGGAAATACCTGAGATTCAAACTATAATATTTCTGAGGCCAATAGTAGTACTTTCAATCCTCTACCTTTTTTCTTCAATGTTACATTTTGGTATGTTTTGATCTTAAAACACACACCCACACACACACGCAAATGCACAAAACTCCCCTGTTACGGCCTGGGAAAGGTAACTCCCCTGTTACCTTCTCTACAGGATTATCCTTGAGTGACTGCAGCCAAGGTACATGGTAGTTGATCCATTAGCATTGTCAATGGAAAAAAGACCAAACTCTGTAAAATAATTTTAAAGAGATTTACTCTGAGCGAAATTTGAGGACCATGACCCAGAACCACGCCCAAGAGGTCTTGAGCAGTGGACTCGGTGTGGCTGGGTTACAGTTTGGTTTTATACGTTTCAGAGAGACAGGGGTTACAGGTAAAGTCATAAATCAATACATGGGAGGCATACATTGGTTTGGCCCCAAAAGACGGGACATCTCAAAGTGGGGGCTTACAAATCATAGGTGGATTTAGAGATTCATCCGTTGGCCACTGGCTGAAAGAGTTAGGTTTTGTCCAAAAGACCAGGAATAATCAGCTGAAAGGAATGTCTGAGAGTTTTATCTATCACATGATGCTAGCTGAAAGGAATGTTTAAGGGTCTTTTATCTAACACATGATGCTGTATCAGAATCAGGTTGGGAAGTAAACAATGTTATAAAAACCTGTTTACTGAGATTTTATCATTTGTAGGCATGACTCATCTGGCCTCCTTAGGAAGGAATTTTGAGCAAAAGAGAAAGATTGGAGTTTAGTCCTCAATACCCTTAGGCCTGTTAATGGGTTACAAAAGATGTTCCCAAGAAGGAAGGAGGGCATGATAAGGCATATCTGACATTCCTCCTGGCAGACAATTTAGTTTTAGGATATTCCTTTGGCCACAAGGGGGTCCATTTAGTCAGCTCGTGGGGGGGGTCAGCATCTATTTTTAAATAAAATATTAATTCAAACTAGGATAACAGTGTCAAGCTGATTTGATGCCCTTCTGTATTCTTATTTTTAATGAATAGATAAAAATATGTTTTAATTACATGTATTATTTAAATAGTGTCTGAGGAACTTGGAGGTTGCTTGAAAACAGTTGATTTCTTTCAGCATTTTAAATATTCCCCACTCCACATCTTATTTAGACTAACATATTTACATTCTCTATAAATATAGATTTTCTCAGAACCTCAGTTCTAATAGTATTTAAATCATCACGTGTTCCAAATGTATCAGTCTCAATTTCTGGGAAATTACTGTATATTTTTAATTTGCATTCTATCAGAGATAAAATCATAAAAACAAGTAAAATTTGTTATTAGGAAGCAGTAGATGAGCCAACTGCCTGCCAAAGGAAAACAGTGCCAAGAAACTACTAACAAACAAACAAACAAAAATCAAAGTGTGGCATGATGCCCGCCATGTAGCACTACATAGAGGAGAGATTAGCTTTGTTCTAATAGTAGCATGACTTATTGCAGTAATAAAAAGACCATTTATAGGGAATGACACAAACTCTAAATGGAAATTCCTCGCCAGAGCTCTTGGAAGCCTATGTTCATCCATTGCCGTCCTTCACCCAGTTCAGCCTCTTAGCCATTTCAATGCAGGTATCAGGGGGATTTCCATGTCCTCCACTAATCTTGGTTACCTATCTTTTCCCCTTATCTCTCCCATTTTGCCTATTTTAGAAACAGCCTCACAGCTTTTAACTTTAGAATAAGTAGCCAAGAGATCAGAATATTTGGAGTAAATGGAATGTTTGGATGATATTGTGTGTGCATTTCACATAGAAAGTAAAATGTGATCTGGATACATGCCTAACATAAGGTCACCATGCCCTGTTACTATGACACAGTAATTGGTTAAACAGCTGAAATTTAACATGGCTTGAGCATGTGCTATGATAGATGGCACCCCAAACTGGCTACATGTTAAGCCACAGAAATGACAAAATGGGGAAGTAAAGAGTATTGCTTTGGATAAAGGTAAGTATGAGGCAGGGGCTGATCCCTGGAAGTAATTTATCTGAAAAGAGAATTCTTCATAGAGTGATGCATCTTATATCCTATTTTAAACCATAGCCAGAAACATTTCTCCTCAGTGAGAAATTTTCCCTAAGGACTCCTGATGTTTGTTGGAAACCTCTGTACACTTTTTTTCATTCATTGGAAAGAAGGGAAGGGGGGTAACATCCAAGACATATGCTTGTGCTTTTCATTTGTTATTTAATTTTCACGATGAGTCTTTGAAGATAAAATAGTGCCCTTATTTTGTTGGTAGAAGAACTGAGACTTAGAGAAATTAAAAACAAAACAAAAAGAAAAGACAAATACTAATACATTAATGAAGGGACAGACGTTGGGGTCCAATCCAGACCTTTTGGACTCGATGTTCATGTTCTTTCCACTCTTCCATGCACCCTAGAGTTTATAAATCTCCCAAATGTGTTGTAGAGTTACAAGGAGATACATACTGTTTAGGGTTAAACATAAGCAGGCTGGTTAGTTTACAGCAAGATTCTTCAACATTTTAATGTGCTCAAGCATATTTTGAGTCTCCAAGAAGGATCTACAGGACAATATGTCTAAAATTCCATGACTGTGGAGGTTTTTGCCCCACAAATACTGCCTGACCTTTAAATTCTACTGCCAACATTTTAGAAACCACTATTGCTCCAGCAGTACTCTACAGCACAAAGGACTAGAAGGGTGAAAGTCAGAACAGCTTCAGTTTTTTTTCGTAGCCTTTTAAAATTGCCTGAAATGTTATCAGCTTGCATTAATTTGGGAAATGAAAAAAGCACCATTTATATGAATCAATGTAATACTATGTATGTTCCCATTAGAATGTATTTATAAACATGAAAGAAATGCATATGTACTAAACAAAGTTTCATAACTCTTATATTCATTATGTAAAGGCAAAAAAGAATATATTCCTATAATATCTGATGAATATTATAATAACACAGCAATAAACAGAGTTACGTAGGATCGGGCACTGCTTTGGGTGCACAGTATACATTAACTCATTTAACCATTATAACAACACCCTGAAATTGACATTATCTCCACATGAAAGATGAGAAAACTGGGGTTCAGGTAAGTTAGTTTACTTCTCAATAATCCTACAAGTGACTTGCACAAGCAAGCATGTGGAAGATCCTGGTACCTACAGATTTTCTACTAAATTTCATACTGCTAATGAGTCCCATGTAAACCTATTTTGCAAGGGAGTCTAGATGGCTTTGGGTGGCTTCTGTAGCCTATGTAAAAACTACCTAGGGATCCCAGTATATTATATCTCCTTGTTTAACTTTCTACCCCTATCTTCCTCTCATTTTGATTTTCCAATGTATATTTTAGAATAAAAAATACTATAAAATTTAATTTAATAATATAAAAGTAATGCTAATTTATAGACATTTGGCCAGCTCCCTTATCATTCAATTATAGCCATTTGTTGAGCACTTACTAACTACAGCTACAACAGATATAAGCATGACTTAGAAACTCTGCCCAAGGGAAAAAAGATGCTTTAGGTTTACTAGAGAAGACAGATATTTGAACGTCAGAAGCTTTGTTCCACGAGTGGCAGGATCTATGTTGACTCATGAACAGCCTTTCTTGAGGTCTTCCTTGCTGCCAAGAGACACACACACACAGCTACATGAAGACTAGTTAGGTGGGGCTGTGAACACACCCTTGGATCACAGCATAGCGACTCCTCCCCATCAGATGATAACTGCACCTATAAACTTGTAACTTGCCTGTTTTTCTGTGACACTTTAACCCTTACACAGAAATATGCTTAGGCTATAGACAAAACACATGGAAACTTAATACAAAATAAAAGAGAATCAAGTGAAAACAGAAACCCCATCACTATTATAGGAAAAAAAAAATGGGGTAAAAAAAAGTGGACTAACTACTTATACTAGTTTTTGAAAAATAATTGATGATTACTAAAAAATAATAAGATCAAATACTTACACAGTGTTGACATTGGGCCAGGCACTGTAGATGCTTTATATATTTTAACTTACTTCATCCCCAAAACCCTATGAGGGCAATACTGTTATAATCTCCTTTTCTTGATGAGGAAACCAAGACACAGGAAGGATAAGCGGGGTGTCCAGGTTTACAAAGCAGGTAAATGCAGGGGCCTGGGTCCAAACAGCCACTCGAGTGAACACTCTTGACCCTCAGCAAACCATCTATGACACCATGATTAGCAAGTATGAATTGAATGATCCCTCTTTGCTGGCAACTGCACTTGATGTTGTGTATATATTAATTCATTAGTCTTCATAGCAATGCTATTGAGGTGGATCTTATCCCCACTTGTTGATAAAAGAAGACTAAGATCAGATAACTGGCTATTGGCTGAGTCTGGATGAAAACACAGGGCTATTTGGATCCAGCACTGCGTGCTTTTTTGAGAAGTTGTTTTAGGACTCAAATTCTGTGAAACTGCAGGTCATATCTTATTGACTTTGGATTCCAAATCATAGCATAAAAGCCCAAGGTAGGTCTTTTTTTGTTGTTTTTTCCTATGCGAAACTGCTACAATTTCAATTGAGATCAGCCTAATATTCTCCCATCTCTTTATTCAAGAAAAAATATCTAGTAATGAAAAAGAAAAATTATATGGATCATCCTTTTGGACAAATTTTATAAAGTACTTTTGAAAGAAGAGAAAAAAAAATATATGAGAAGTACCAAGGATTCCTTGCTGGAGAGCCATTTAATGGCATCTTTGCACTGGTCTTAAATGCTTCCGTGTGCTTCTTGAAGCCTCTCTATCGCTCCTTTCCTTTTAATCTGTTCCCCACATTAAATAATTCTTGCCTAGGTTTTCGCATGAATGGCGCCTAGGCAGATGCAATCAGGCTGCTGCTAGGAAAAGAAAATTGAAGCTCAAAAGGGAGGGAAGCTGAGAATTGCCAAACAGCAGCAAACTCCCACTCTGCATCCCTTCCTCACCCCACCCTTTCTCACATACCACCTACCCAGTCCAATTTTCCCTTGCAGAGGAAATAAAGCAAAATACATCAATGGAGTGAAATGGGTTGTCCCTAAGAATCATAAAATCATACCTTCTCTTAGAAGGTGCAAAAAATGAGCTCTCCTTTTTCCTGGGAAAAACATCAATATTGTGGGTCCTTGATAACTTCCTTGACTTAGGAATATTTATAGAGATACCTCTTTATCAACTATTCTAGAAATTGTTTGACTTGAAGTTGAAAAATGACTTCAAGGTATAAAAACTTGGCATTAGTTCCAAAATGTTGACCTTGACTTCTCTTATTTTTAAAGATTAAAAACAAACTCAAAAATCCTCAATTTTAAATTTGTTTCCTGGACTAAAAAATGTTTTTCATTTTACATTGATAAATTACTATGTTCCAAAGGGCATTGCTTTTTTTTTCCTTTGGGGAAAAAATAATGTATATTTTATATTTATATTCTTTTCCTTTTAAAATTAACCTCTAAAAAAGTTACATAAACACATGCCAAATAGGGACATGTTCGAAGAAGAAATGAAAAATGCCAGTGTGTGTATATACCCCCTGTGTGTACTTTTTTAATGAGATAATTACTTTGCATACTGTTTTGAAATTTGTTCTTTTAACTTAAGAAATATGTTCTGAATATCTTTTCAACACAGTGGTACCTGCCAATCTCATGGGACTTATGGTGTGTAGACAGGAGAATTTATCAACACGCAAATGAAACACAGCTCTTGCTCAAATTGAATGAATTCAGAATTGAGGCATGGCCAAGGAAGATGACACTGGTCAGGTGAAGGAGGAACCAAGGTTAAAAGGGGCAGTAGGCTAAGACCGAAAAGAGACAGCCTGGAAACCACATTGGTCATGACAGAGCCTTTGCAAGATCAAGCAAGAAAGTTCATGACTTAATGAGCAACAACCAAGCAGAGGTAGGAACATTCTACTGTGCCCAAATGAGGGGCCAACACCGGTCATTCTAAGCATTTTATGTCTATTAAATATGTATTCTTTCCAGACAATAGTCTATGAGCTAGATCCAGTTGAAGATTTTATAAAAGAAGAACAAGAGAATCAGAAAAGTTAAACAATTTGCCTGAGATCACATAGCTTGTTAGAGCAGGGATCGCACTCAAGACCTTTTCCTTCCAAAGGCACGGTGAGTTCCACTTCAACCCACAGTCAAGCTTTATTCTTTATCCAGTGCTCTGTTTTTACAATGCCCCTCTTTTCCCTCCGTACATGTACACATGGTGAAATATAAATTCATCTCCTAAGGGGCCTTCACAGATGATGGTAGAAAAAAATCAGGGTTCTTCAGTGAACATAATGCATGTTAACTGATCAATCTCATAGCTTATGCTCTCAGAGTATGTGCATGTGTATGGAGTGTGTAAGTGTGTGCACCCACGAGTCTAGCATACTTTATACAGACACGTATTAGTGCACGAGTGTATATGTGTAGATGCACATACAAAATTATATACCTCATTGATTTTAATAACCACTGAACACACATTATTGAAGGCAGGACATCAGATCTGTGACAAGTAGATATCAAACTTTCCAGGAGCTAGTAAGAGATTGGTGGCTAAAAATTGTGGACACACGAGAAGTACAAATACATCACCATTAAAAATATCTGATAAAGAAAACCTCATTTTTGAAACTCGGAATATAAGCAGAAAATTCCTCTTCATATATTTGAATTTTATTCTGTTTGTGAAGGTACAGTACATAACTTTCAGGAATTTATCTGTTGCTTCAAGAGCAGACTGAGTTTATTTTCTTAAGCATTTTCACAATAACAAATAAACTAGTATTAGTAACCATTTTGTTGAATCCTCTCCCTGAGCGATGTTATTAGCTATTTTGATTTGCGATACGCCCACTGTGACCATACCATTGCGAAACGAAGCTTTAAGTCATCCCCTGTGCCTCACCACACTACTGGAAGACGCCCTTCCCATCTGGTTCAATTTCGAGTCTCCTGTGGTTGTACCTCCATAGTTTGAGCTGTTATTTCTATTTTCACATATTTGGAGGTTGTACTAAGCAGATTCTCTCTAATATCATTCCTCTTTTTTCCTATTCTCTCATTTGCTACCGAATTCTGCCCTTCTCTTTGAACATTTCTGATAAGAATGATCTTGCAGTAATATTAAAATATATTCCCAAATATGCCTACTTTATCTGAGTCAGAAAGAGTCTTTTTTTAAAATTATGACCACAAATCTCAAATGGACGCTCAACACCTCCTGGCAATCTTCTCACATTTGCTCAGTAAATTCACTTTCCCAGACTCTGATAAGACTATACAGTGTTTTCTCTCTTTTCAAAACATTCATTACTCCCCACCCCACAAATGCTTTTCGTGTCACTATGCTTCACATTAACTGAGGAGGAGAAAACAATCAGACACAACTTGTCTCAGCTCCCTGTTATGAACATACCAACCTGTATATCTGCATTTTCTGCTTTCCCTGGTATATAATACAGGGAAAAAGGGTCCCCAATGCCACCAAGGCCAATTCCTCTGCAGCAGCAGGGACCTCAGTGGTTTTGTCCCATGGTATCCCCAGTACCTGGAAGTGTACCAAGTTGGAGCTCAGTAAATATAAGTTCAATGAGTGAATGAATGAGTACTGATGAATATGAAAGGTTCCATCTGTCCTGAATGGGGAGGAAGACAAGAAGCAGTGCAGACATTTCTAGGGTGGTGGTACCATAATCATATAGAAAAGAAATGACAAATAGCAAATAGATGATGTTCACCTTTGCCACATTTCTGCAGTCTTTGTCTTACTTGGCTTCTTACACTGCATCTAATGATTAATGAGCACATTTATAGAGGACTTGAACAGAGCCAGACACTATCAAATTATTAGTCTTCACAATAATGACCACTTACATATGAGGAAACTGAGGCTTGAAGAGATCAAGTAAGTTTCCCAAGGTGAACTTATAAGTGAAGGAGGTAGGATTCAAATTCATGTTTTTTGATGGGAAATCCATACTCTATCCACTCAGCCACTTTGCCAGTCTGCCTCTGAGACCTTCCTGCAGATCCAAGTCAACTGAGTTTCTAAGCCAGTTCTGGGGAACAGGACTACATTTCTCCCGAAGTCAGCAAGACCTGGAAGTGTCATGCTGTCAAAGAATCCCATGCTCACTGTGTCAGGCATGAAGAGGTGGCCACAGAAATAGGCAGAGAGACATGGGGACCCCTAATGGGACCTTTATATCTAGCCTCCTGTCTTGAAGGATTGGATCTTGCTTTCTGTGTCCTCAGATGTGAACTTTAATCATGCAAGAATAAATAAAAATTTCTAAGATCACAACAGGAGCATCTCTTACTTTTGCATATATAATTTGGGGAGCAAGATCTATAGAAAATTACACATACAAAATTTGGCGTGGAAGTTGGTATTTATTTTGAATGGGAGTAGGAAGGGGCCAAGCACTTGAAAGGCTCTGTAGCTTAAGCTTCATTTATTTCAAGGTAATTATGCCTCCGACCATGACCCAGATCTACCTGGGAGACAGAGACCTGGTGGTTAGGAATCTTTACTCTCCAGGCAGACAGCTTAAATTTGAATCATTGTTTGACCACTTCTGGATGTATGAGCTTAGGCCAAGCAACAGAAACTTCATGAGCATGTACTTTCCCCTTTGTTAAATTTTTGACTATAACTAGTTTATAAAAATTGTTGTCAAAATGAATAATGCATTAAAATTTTTGACCAAAGTACCTGCCATATATGAACAAAGTGCTCATTAAGATGTTGCTGGTATCATTAACATTGATGCCGTCTTTTTGGTCACCAGCTCTACAATCTCCCTACTTGAGGCCCCACTCCTATATTCCTTAGAAACCTCCTAAGTGCTTCAGTATAAGGCATTTGGGATTTGACTCTATGTCTTCCCCATTGTGGGTCCTCAACAGTGAGATATGAGTCCTAACTTTCTGCTGAACCAAAGCTTGGTTCCCAAACTCACCAAGTTGATGTCATCACATCTTGGCATATCTGTCAGTTTCATCAGAAGCCTTGTTCCTGCCTGTGTACCAGATAATCCCCCTTCCACCATTTTCCTGGGCATAAATCAATAAAACTAGAAAATAGTAATATAAAGAAAAATGTTCACAATATATTTTTAAGTAAATAAAGAGCTAGAATTCCTGTAACTATGGTTAATAAGATTATTCTTACAGGGTTTTTCAAAAATTAGATACTATAATACATAAAATGATTAGCTTCTCACCTAGAATATAATGATTGCTCTATTATAGATGATGTAATTATTACAGTATCTTTGCTATTAAATAGCACTGTGATTTCTAATAAGTCAATTAACCTTCCTGGGCCTCAATTTACCCATAAAATGCAGAGGTTGGACTACAGCTTCTGTGATTCTTGCTGACTCCCAAAATATGTATATTAGTACAAATACCTGGGAAATGAATGTATTATTCTCTTGTCAATTTGGAATGTGCCCAATTTGGATATTGCTCTTTGAAACTGATGTGGGGGTAGAGGAGCTACTCAAAGGAAAACAACGTGGCCTTCCTTTTTAGGAAATTTACCTTCTCACCTCTACTATCATAAACTCTCACTATGGCAGGTGCTCAAGGAATATTATTTGATGTTTCCAAGTTCCTTCTGTAGTAAAGTCATATTAAGACAATTCACATTGTCCCTAAAGATGCAATTAAGAGAGTAGGATGTATATCTCAGGATATTGAGGCAGCCTGGTAAGAAGAAACAAAGACTAGACCTGCTCACTCCATGTGGTAGATAGAAGGAGACCTAGCTTAACACAAAAGAATGAATTTTTAGCTTGGGCATATGTTAAAGATAAGTGATGGGAAGTACAGATAGTTGTTTCTGATAAAGGAAGTCTGACAAAAGGTACGGAATCTATGCCTTGTCAGGTGTCTGGGGCAGAGCAAAGAGGTGTCTGGGAGGAGACCTCATGCAGAGATCAGTGCAGGCAGGTATGGTGAGGAAACTGACAGCCGGGCCTATAAAAGAAACTAGAGTCAGGGACTGTGTAGAAACTTCGTATCCTAATCCCTCAGGGGCTCCTCAGTAGCAAAAAATGAGATCCAAAGTCTTTGCAATGGCCCTACATGATGTGACCTTGGCTCTCCCTCCATCGCCCCTCCCACTACCTGGCTAGTTTAGTCTGCTCCAGCTACGTTAGTTTGCCTGTGCTCCTTGGATATTCACAAAGCACATATTAAGGCAAAGGTTTTTGTATTTGGTGGTTCCTTTGTCTTGAATCTTTTTGTCCTGGACTCTGCTGTTTCTCATACATTCATAAGTATTTGTGGGCAAATCAGTTCTTTAGAAAGGCTGTCTCTGACTACTCCTATCATAAAGAACACTCTGTTTCTTCCCCCTTGCCATATTTTGTACCTGTCTCTATCAAATAACAGGTTATATATTCATTTATCTTTTACCTTGCTTCCCCAATAGCACATAAATTACACAAGGACTACAACTGTGTATCACTATTGGGCTTAGAACAATGTATAAAGTATAGCAGAAGCACATGCATTTAGTAAATGAATTAATTCTATTATAACTTTTCTGTATCCTGTACATTTTTGTAGCATTTATAGTTTGTATCTCAAAATGCATCAGATGAGCTTGCAAAAATGGAGGTTTTATCTGTTTTGCTTATGGTTGCTTGGCTATATCCCCAATGTCTAGAACAGAAGCTGACACTTGGGAGTTACTCAAGAAATAGTTTTAAATACTGTTTGCCACGAAAAAGTTCCTCTACTCTGGTTTTAAGAAAGGAAATGAATGATTGTTCTTTGATTATGGTAGCAAGTAACCATCAGAACCAGTTTTAAACTCAACCCCATCAATCAATGACAACTTCCCATTAATAACCATGCTTCCGAAAGCCTAAAGCCCTATATAACATCAGCAGTATTATGTTGTGAGTGACTGTAGCCTACAAGTGCAACTCTCACTTGTTTAGTGAGCAATGAATCACTTTTAGTTTCAGATACTGAGTGGTAGTCTCCCTTCTTCCGATAGAAACACAATAGTGCCTGGCCATAAGTGCAAAACACACAAATAACTTATTATTATCCCAGACAGCATCCTAAGCACATACAAAATGCTAACTCATATCAATGCACAAAACAAACAGGAGAAGAAAGTGTTTTGATTATCCCAATTTAATAGATAAGGAAACTGAGGTCCAGAGGGTTGGGGTACTCATCCAGGGCCATACAGCTAATACATATGAAAGCTGGAATTTAATTATTACTAAATTCAATTATTTTGACGTCAGAGTGTACACTCTTGTATCTACACTCTATGGCTTTCCTATAAAAACTGAAATAGACAATGGTATAATTTCAGCAGCAAGGTTTGTCTTAATGATTAATCTCCCTACCCGTTCAAATGCTTTTCAAAGAATTGCCATTAACAGCCTGGACGATGGGGTTGAATTTCAAACAGAGAGGTAAGGGTGGACCACTATGAGGTGGTGGTGCTGGAGCAAGCAGTGAAGAAGGTGAGGGATTTAGCTTCCTGCTTTTAATAATCAGAATGATAAACAACTAGGATAACTGCCCTTGTGAAAAAAAATGTATATGTATTAAATCCTGGTTTTCTAGAAGTCCATCCATTGGACAACCGAACAGGCTATCAGGTGATAATGACTCTCTACTACCAAGCTTATTCAGACAACTCAAAGAGGGGGAAAACACCTCAACTTATGGCTAGGTCCCTCAACCCAATGGTTCACTGTAGTAGCACCTACCTGTAATGATAAAATGATGACAGAAGGCAACTGCATTATCACTTTTTTTAGTCGTTGGACTTTAGAGTGATTGGTGCATGAGTAGAATAGTAAGAGAGCTGTTAATTTGAATAAGCATTTTGTGACATTTAGGCTGTGTTTGAAGTTTTTCTTTTGAATATAACCCATTAGATTTTTCTTTTGGAAAGTCATTTTATCTCGCTGGGACTCAGTTTCCTCATCTGCTAGATGATCAATTTGGAACTGGTAATTTCTGAACAATCTTTTATTCTTTGAAGCCTGGAGAAATCAGAGTTTCTATTATGTGAATTATAGATATCTTCCCTTCTTTTACCCTCTTCCTCATTTTTTCGGTCATTATCATAGCAATGCTTTTACTAACACCTGTACATAGAACTAGAAGTAAAAATATTCTGTCAGATTTTTTTAAACAATGACTTTTCTATTTTTATAGGCATGTTCTATAAGAAAAGTTTATGTTGTATATGATTACTCTTACTTATCTATGTGTGTTTTGTCTAATTTTGAAATATGTATTTTCTGTAATCATCATAAAAGCTCTTTGGATCTGCGCTACTATGAAGATAATTGGAACTAATCTACATTTCTTCACTTATTCCTTTGTAATTTTAAGCAAGCTATTACTCTCCCCGAACCTCCAGTTTATCCATCTGCAAAATAGAAATAACACCTACAATTTTGCATGATTGAAGTGATAATTCCAGGGCTTGGCATATGCAACACTTTTTTCACCCTGTTTGTCCTATACAGATTCTCAACTAGGGTAAAGTTTCTTCCCTCCTTTCCACTCTATTCTTGATAACTAGAACCGTCTGTGTTCCTTCTTCCTTTATACCTGCTGAGAAAGGCTGAACATGTGTTTTCTGTTGATGACTATCGTGATCAAGCTTTGAAACCCAACTGAGTCTTGTGTTAAGCTTTATATCAACCCAGGATGCACTTACTCGAAAATTCTACTCCAATATGGACCATCTTATAACCCTTGTCCATGCTCCAATCAATCCACCTCACACATCTCAGACCCTTTCATAAATAACCACCTTCCTGGATTCAAGATCTCATCTTTTCACAGTAGCATCTTATGTTGAATTTCCTCCTTTCTTCAAAATCACTAGCCCTTCTCTGTTCCATCTATTTCTAGCAATCCTACCTGTCACCAAAAGACAAAGCAGATAGACACTGGGCTTAGTGTGAGAATGAACATTTATATCTACTTTCTTTTCAATTTTTATCTCAGATCCCAACTAAAGCCTGCACTTGATCTGACAGAAATTTAATGTCAGTTCATTTATGTTACAAGATTTTGTGTAATTTATAACTTAGGGCCTTTATAATATTCTTTACATTATGTTTAGAATCATACAATATACA
This sequence comes from Avahi laniger, assembly GCA_963575035.1. NCBI lineage: Eukaryota > Metazoa > Chordata > Mammalia > Primates > Indriidae > Avahi > Avahi laniger. The sequence continues at coordinate 20,513 of CAUYSK010072049.1, read as the reverse complement.
TGCTTACACCTATTAAATCATGCCAGTGATTGAGAGTGTTTCACATGTAGAATATGTTCAAAAGAAATGCTTGTGGAAAGCCATTACTAGATGCCTGATTTAATACTTTCTCCATTTCACATAATGATTGGCCATTGTTATCATTTTGTAATATATAGGAAATTAAAATTATAGAAAAGTATATGGAGTCTGATTGTCTGAATTTGAGTTCCAGTTTTATGATTTTCTGGCCATAAGTAGCCTTGAGCCAAATTAATTAGTCTCTATAGGTGTAAGTTTCTTTATGTCTAAAGTGGAAACGATAGTACCTACCTCAGAAGACAATGGTGAAGATTAAATAAGATATTAGTATAGCATACCATGACATACCATACATGCTATGCTAGTGTTTAACACATGCCTGGTGGATAGGTAATCCTCAATAAAGCAAGATATTGATATTATTTATAAATATTTCATTTTATGGATGAAAATAAGGATTATGTCAGTCAAGTTAATAATCTAAAATCACATGACTCATAAGAAATGAAGTTGTGATTAGAATCCAAGCAAAATAACTTCAGGTCCTCTGAGTGTATTCTCTGAACATACTAAATCTTCTTCCAGTAGTCCCCTTTTATGCATTAATGCTTTTGAAATAAAGGAAAGAATAACTATAAGAGACCCTAAAGAAAACTAAATGGTATAAGCATTTCCTTTATTCCATTCCTAGATGGTACAAAAGATTTTATATATAAGTTTTCTAATATCATTATACATTATTTTTATCTTTCTTAAATATTATGGTTTAGGAAGACTTTTGTGATACTCCAAATACACATCAGCTTTGGCATACCATTGCATTTGGGGAAGCAGAATGCTTAGAGGATTAAAAAAAGACTCTGCTTTATGAATTTCAATTAAGCTATTTGAGATGGAAATAATAGGCTCTCCCAGTCATTTCTAGCCCTGTGGTCCTTATTAAGCACCATAGTCTGGAAACACTGGGGTGTTTTTCAGTTGGTTCATTTATTGACAGATCCAGCACCTTCTCACTTCTGTCAACAGCTCAGGACAATTAAGAACTTGGGCTCTAAAAAATCTATCTCTGTGCATGCAGCTAATACCTTGTTTAGACCTTTCGAGGAAGATTGTGTTATAGCATTACATGTATCTGCTAAATAAAGTGATCTAAGTATAAAAGAAAGTTGAATGTTTATTCCAAAAAGGACTAAGTTTATCAGTTGAGAACTTTTTGTCCTTTTATCAAAGACAATTTCTAATAAAACTGATATCTTTTCCAAGCTGTGTTAATGCATTTTTGTGAGATTTTGCTTTTACTAAGGTTGGTAGAAGGATGTTTAATTCTTAATTCAGCAACTAGTTCAGCATAATTTAATATATATTTGGATGAAAAGTAGATATTTTCACAGCCCAGTGTTGCATATAGAAATAATGAAATAGCTTTGTCATTAAAATTTTAATTCAGTTTCTCTCTGGAATGTATTAACAGAAAACCATTTTCATTTTTATAGTTGAAAAACAGGCAATTTACTGTTGTGAGGTTTTAGGAGTATTCCAAACCAGCATAGGTCTGGAGCTTCCTAAACACCTTACTAAGTTGAGAAAGTCCATGAATTTAAAACACTGGCCACTGACAGTGTGCATTATTCTCAAAACTTTGTTCAAGTTAACACTACTATTTGCATACACACTGACTTGGGGTTAAGGTTACTTTTCTTAAAAATAAAACTTACCAAAGTTTAACTAAATCACCAAAAAAGTTAATAAATGATAATATGTTGTGCTTATTTGTTATTGGAACTCTGTGCAAGTTTCGAGAAACTGTATCACAAGGATGCCTGAAATAGCAGCACCAAATGTCAAATTCTAGAGGCTACAGGAAAGGACATTTTCTATTCTATTGAAATACAATGAGTATTTCCCTGAGGTATGATGAATTATCCCACTATGGAAGAGGAGGAAAGATTAGTCTAACAGTTGCACTGCATATCAATTCCAAAGTAGGCCATTGATTTCTATTTTATGACAAAGGATTTGTGCTATGTAAATTATCAAATTTTAATTACCTGGTAGACTCGTCGAATTTTTGAAATGGAAAGTTCCATAGAGATTATCAGTTCCAGTTTTCTCATTTTAGACAAATAGAGAGGTAAAGTGACTTATCCAAGGTTAGAAAGCAGGAGAGTGGCAGAGGAAATGTAAGAATCTGTGCTCCTATTATTGTTTTGTTTTCTCACGTGAAAGAATGTCACTTACTAAATGAAACTCTTAGTTCACAAATATATGGCATGGGTCTATGTGTAGCATTACGTATTTATGTGTATCTTACATAGACTAGAAGGACTCAAGACATTCACAGATCCAATCCCCAGTCTACTGTGAAAAATGGGAACTAAAAGCAGTCAAAGATAAGCAAATACAAACTGTTTAGACTTTTACATTACCAATTTATTTTGAAGTACATTTATTCTGTACATATTAAAAACAAAGTAATAACTACATTATGCAAACATAGTATTTTATATAACCTGCAGAAAGTAAAGCACATTGCAAATGTAATAATCCAAAAAAGAAAAACTACATTCTGAATGATGCCTACACTGTAAAACAGTTATAAGGTTAGATGAAAAGGTTTAATCATTTAAGGGAAAAGTTCCCAATCACCCTCTCCTAGGTTCAAAATTTTCTACTTAATACTCAAAGTCTTCGATAGGACATTTGAGCAGACAAAAATAAGAAAGGTGAAAGAAATTGTTATCTCCTCAACTTAGGTATGTAAAGTGTTAGTGGAGGAAGGGAAGTCCTAAGTGAAAATAAATCTTAATGAAATAAGCATCAGAGTTTTCCTTTTTTTTAAGAAATGTTCTGAAAATCTATGAAGATCCTATTTTGATATTAAATATTGTTTATCCTTTTTATTATAGTTGGTCTGTAACTTTAGACTGTGCAATTCTTATCTGTAGATCTAATGCATATTCAATGACATATATTAGTCTATTTATTAGTTTTATATTTCCAGCTAGCAAAGTATGCAATTAACTTCAATATTGTTCTGAAAGGCTTCTCACTCCAGGCTTCACTTTGGAGAGAAGTCGTATACAGATTTCAAAATGGAAAGCACTACTGCATTGTGCCTCTACCAACTTGTACTCATTAAATATAATTCTTCCTTAATATGGTTATCAATATTTACCACTTAAAATTACTTCCTAAAAATAATGGAAATCAGATACGGACATATATTGAAGTTTCTGAGAGAGTACATTCTCTCCATAGTATTAGCCCAATGTTGGCCTGGAAAATGCTGATATTATAAAATATAAAATATGAAAAGGAAACTGTTCCTATAAATCAGTACAGTTTAGAATATAAGTAATTAGGGAAAAGAAAAATCAATAATTTCATGATGGTTAGCAGCCCTCAGAAGAAGGAGATATAAGTTCTCAGATGGGAGAGTGAGTGTGTGTGTTCCTGAAATAAGCTAAACAAATACTAGAGTAGGTGTCATCACAAAATCCAGAATAGAAGCCTCAACACAGGGGTTGAAAGAATGACCACACATCGCCCATGAAATAAGATAGAACAAGTCACTCAACAGAGCTAGGTATTCTGATAATTATTCCATATAACTGTCGGTCTCAGAACAAAAACCAGTACACTAAATTGGGATGCCCCAATCACATTTCCCAGGTAAAATAACACACACTAATGAGCAGAAAAGCCAAGTGAAGTTAGTGGTTTCATGACAATGTACAAGCTAAAGTCCATTTTAAGGAGCAGTGATCACTTACAGAATTTAGAATTTATCCTCTTTTTAGAACTACAAATGTTTTCCATCAGAGAAGGCTGCCAAAAGCATTCTGCAAACTTTCTTTAAAATTAAACAAACCCACACAGCTTTCTATCATTCCCCGCCCCCTCCCCCCAACGAGAGTTATAAATGTAGGTTTCTGGTAACCTACATCAGAGTGACACACTTTAATTTGATGGTTGACATTTGTAAATGCAATCTTATTTATGTCACCCCGTGTCAGCCATTCTCTAAAGGACTGGATGAGTTGTGGATGTAAATATATGTATAATGTATTTTCATTTTTACTTAAGTTTAAAATTTGAAGCAAGAAGAACATCCAAACATAACTACGTCAAACATCATCCAGAGATGCTTTTAAGAAATGCTATGTCAACTTTAGAGAAACAATGACTGGCTGTATGCAAACATACTCTCAAATATGTTCTGAACAGTAAGAAAATAATAATCTAAATCTACTCAAATTCTCAGAGAAACATTTAATTCAAGAAAAGGTACAGGCAAGTTAACATACCCTATTTTTTTAAAGAAAGAGATGATTGTTAAGGAGAACAGGAGAATGAGTCTCTTATGGAGGTAAACAGCAATACTTGAAAAACAATTGACTATTTGGAGTGTATGTTAAAGTCTGTCATATGAGTTGCAGATTCTTTTCTCCTTAGACTCTCTGTTAGTATGTACAATAGGTAACATTATAAACACTTCTCCAGATCACAGCCTTATAAAAAGCTTGTCATTCTGAGCCTCCGATCTTAAACCATAGAAATTATAAATGTATATCATTTCCACTGGGGAATGCATTTGCATAGCAAGAAACAAGTGCATCTCACAATATACCCAGATAAAATTTACTGATATCATAAAAGGGGATATTAGAGAAAATAATTGAACATCACAGGGACTAAATACTCTCCGTCTAAGCAGACATGTCCACTAAAAATACTTGATTTCTTCGGTTTTGGTTCTAACATTTTGATTCTAAGTGTTTCTCACAGTTTTAACATTCTTTTACTGTGAAAACATGACTGCAACTTACAAAAAGTTTATTTTATTAATCTTTGCTACCCTGAAAAACCTGGCTTTCTTCATGTCCACCCCAGAGTAACATTTCTCTGATCTCATTTCAGGTGCCTCTTACATTTGCTTAAGAAATTTTCATTGCAAAACAGAGAATTTTTAGAAGTCACTAAAAAGCACTCCCTTACCTTCTAAACCTGCTTCAATCAGCCCAAACTGTTCCAATAATTTAACAAAAAGGACAATGACGATCAGAACTGCTATCATTTCAAGCCCTTCCAAGTTCATGGTCAGCTAGGTCATGGTCCGACCACAGCCACTGAGAAGTGCTCTTCTGCCTGGCTTTCTTTGGAAAGCCATTAAACTACATTAAGAAGGCTACTGCTGGAGAAGGGAGAAGGGGAGGAGGATAGAGCGCATGAGAGAGAGAGAGAGAGAGAGAGAGAGAGAGAGAGAGAGAGAGAGAGAGAGAGGGAGAGGAGGGGAAGCAAAGGAGATGGAGAGGCTCAGAGAAAGGGCGTGAGTGAGAGAAAATGCATCCATCCTGTCTGTGTAGCAGAGGCCAGAAGTGGCAGCCGGATAAAGTCGGGCCAGTCAGAATTATCAGCTTCCTCGTTATCACTCTTACACAGAGAGACGGCCACGCATGAAGTAACGTGCAAATCACCCGAAGACCCAGGAGGTCACCAGGAACGTCCCGAGGAAACATGACGCGCAGCGGAGGAGATGGCTTGGCGGCCGCGGAACTCCGCGCTCCCGCGCCACCGCGGTGGCTTTGTTGGGCTGCCAGTTGCCTTGGAAACAACGGAAACTAAGTAAGGGTTGGACTCCTGCTGCAGACAGGGACCAGAGCAAGGCACCTTGAAATAGGAAGAAAAACCCCAACGAGCCTATTGACAGCTTGCATACAGCTGTTCGGGAAACATTGTTTACTAGCCAGGGAAATCAGTGTGCATTTTGTCCCAACTAGCTGAGTAAGTGCAGAGAGAAAGGAGGCTTAAGGGAGTCCTTCAATATTGACTTTCTTCTTTTTAATGAGTTGCCTTATCCTAATGCTCACTCGTAGTCATCGCAAATGAATATTCTGATTTGAATAGTCAGTATCATATCTTTTCAAAGCATGGGTACGATAAACTACCAAGCAATGTTAATATTTGCATAGCATTTTAGGATTTAGCAGCTACCTCTTATTTATTAAATCATTACCATTCAATACACCTATATATATATATATATATATGTATGTTTTTCAGTGTGTACCTCCCATGCTTTTTAAAAAATGATTTAAGTAAATTTGGATTCAGAAAGTTTGAGAAGAAAAACAAAATCAGAAACAAAATTTGCCTGAAGTATTCGACTCTGTCTTACACAGCTGTTTCCTGTTTGTGTTTGTTTTCTCCTAACACTGCCCAAATAGATGAGTCCCACAATGAAATATAGAATTAAAAAAACAAACAGAAAAGCAGGACATAGAAGACATCTCAGAAAGCCAATCCAAATCTCCTCTTTCATAGACGAGCAAACTGAGGGCTGAAGAGAGCAAAGGAGATCAGGCAAAGGCAGAGAAATGAAGAATGTGGGCATCTGTCACTCGTGGTTGGCTTTTGAGACAGATTAGTATAGTGGTTTAGAATACGGACTCCAGAGCCAGACCTCTTACTGGCTATGTGACTGTAAGCAGGTTGCTTAACACCTCCACGCCTTCATGTCCTCTTCTGTAAAAAGAGGCATGATAATCGCACTCAGCTCATCACACTGTTGAGGGAATTAATGAGTGCCGCTTTCAGAACAGAGGGAGTGCTCAGTTACCAGTGCTTGTTTTTATCTGGTGTCTCCATGCTCTCTTCGTACCATGCATCAGTTACTCTGGCTAAAATTTAGCCTTCCTGTTACCGTTCTCTCAATCAGAAATCTTCCGTGGCTCTTTGTTTGCTTACTGAATAAAGTTCAAGCTCCTCTGAAACAACATCCTGGTGTGTCCACCATCTGGTACCAGCTTGAGGATTGCCCTCATTGGTCTTACTTCTGTTCACACACACTACATGATAGCTCAGCTACCTTTTCCCAAACTCATTCTGATTTTTTTTTTTTTATCTATAGGTCTTTGCTCAAACCACACTATTTACAAACAAAACAAAACAAAACTTTTCCACATCATCTCTGTCTGTCAAGATCCTAAAACTCTTTCATGAAACTTTTTCCAACCAAAATTGTATAAAATTTCCCTTTTTTGTGTTTTCATGGGACTTTTCCCACTTACGATGCATTATATTATAGCCATTTGGGTATATATTCTCTCAAAGAGTAAGCTTCCAGAGGGCAGAAATCATGCCTTCCTTATCTGGACACCTTCCACAATGCCTCCATGGGGGCACTGTACACTCTATAGATGTTTGTTGAATATTAGTCACTGTTGATTAGATGGTTACCATACGCCATATGCTCCTTACTAGCCACTCTGAAAACAAATATAATTAGATAAGATTCACCGGTGAACACTAAGACTCAGAGAGTTTAAATAGCAGGTTCAAGGTCATACAGCTGGTGAATTATGGGGACCAAGCTTCAAACTCTGATTTATTTAATACAAAGCCTATTATTTCTTCCCATTATTCCACACAGATTTAAATGAATTAAAAATCCAAATATTTTCACAAGTACTTATCAGCATAGGAATAAAGGTTACACCCCAAATGATCCTTTCAAACTGTTTTGTAACACTCTAATTAATCCATTAACCTTCCTAACTTTGGAACATGAAAAGAGTTCAAACTAGTAGTTAATTAAATGCATGGATCTTTCTTCCTGCTCATTCACAGGATTATTATTACTCAAACACACATCACCTCTGAACTCCAACGGGATTATTTCTACATTTTTCTACGACAAAGAACTCTGGAGTGCCCTTCAGCTTGCCTCTTAAATGGATGTAATTGCTCAAGTCCTTTGTGTTCACGTTTAAAGGTGACGACCTTGGGCTGAAAAATGTGTGCAGGCGGGAGCTAGTGAAGACTGCCAGAGTGAAGGTCTTTCCACGCCGCCTAGATGCTGTAATTATGGGTTCCCTTGTTGCTGTGTTGCTCTTTCCAAAGCCTGTGCATTTTCCTTTCCTTACGTTTATCTTATTATCTCAGACCTTTGCCTTTGCAGTTCCCTCTGTTAGAGTGCTTATCCCCAGGTCTTCCCATGATTAAGTGACTTTATTTAGATCTTAGCTCCAAAATCCCCATCTCAGAGAGACCCTTGCTAACCATGCTGTGCAGAATAGCCCCTTCTGCTGACCCTAGAGCCACTACTTTCTGAATAAGTTTTACTTTTCTTCAAAGCACTGTCGCCACCTTGCATGTATATTTGTTTACTTGTTTGTCAAATGTCACCTTCTTCTAGAATTTCTAGAATAAAAACTCCTACCTTTGAGGGCAGAGATTTTTGTCCACCTTACTCACCATGGTGCCCATAGTTGTAGGATAGTGCCTGGCACAGAGGAGGGAGTGACTGGTTGTTGAATGAATAATCTGACTAATCTTTTCACCTAAAAATCCACCTTCTGTCATTGATCTGGCAGTATCCAATTGTCTGCTATCTAGAGTGCCTAGTCTGCCTGTGGACCTTGTCAGGTTTCTGCATATTTTTAGGAGGAAGCACTCCAAGGCATTGAGGACTCAATCTATAGCAGGATGTATTCCTATTACTTTTCTTTAAGGTGAGCTGTGAGCACTGCACACTGGAAGATCTTGGCTGTGTTCTACCTTCAGCATTTAATGCGAATATGACTTGTGGTTCTTGCTGATGTGAACAATGAAAGTAATACAAGAAAGGTAGCAGACTTGGACTTAGAGGGGGAGGGGGGACAAGGGCAACATACATAACCTAAACATCTGTATCCCCATAATATGCTGAAATAAAAAAAAAAAAAAGAAAGATAGCAGAGAAGGTCTCCCTGCCCAGAATCTTAAAACCCTTGGTATGGAGAGTGAGAAGTACCTTGGACAGCATCCACTGTCATCCCTTGGTTTTCAGCTGAAAGAACACTGCAGTCTGCACAGGTAAAGTGACTTGGCCACATACGCAACCCTTAGCTTCTAGCCATAGCTTCGATTCAAACTAAAACATTAGTCCAATATTTTTTCCTCCGGCAGGGAACTGAATTCCCTTTTAAAAGAGAAACACTAAGAATGTCCAACAGAAAAGGAGAAACCTGAGCACTAACCCTAGACCTTTGACCTCATTCGAGTAATTTAAACTCTCTAAACCTCAGTTTTCTGGTCTTCAAAATGGGGCCAATGTCCCTCCTTTGGGGAGTGTTGTCAGGATTAGGTACAATAATACTTGTAAATGACAGTTAATCTCTACAGAGCACATACTCTGTCAAGCAGTGGGATAAGCACACAAACGGTCTCATTCTTACAACCACTCTTTGAGGAAGATAAAGATTTTCATTCTTATCTTATGGATGAGGAAGTGAAGGCTTATAAAGAGTTAGTAAATTATCCCATGTCCCAAAGCATCAGAAGCTAGTGGGGCTGACAGTTGCATGCTGACTATCACGATATTTCTCATGTGATGTACTTACAGTGGCAAGGAATCGATGACACATTTAAGATAACAAACATCATCAGCATATGTAACCAACACTTTATTGTGACTTTTCAAAAGATTGTTTGCGCTTTCTGGATTGTTGAGATTTTAGACCCAAGAGAGTTCTTTGCCCCTGCCCTGGGTATATGTGAAAAATGAGTATGAGGTGGTGGTGAGAGAAAAGGGATTTTGTTGTGGTAGTTTTCCAAAATCTGCACAATGCACCCTCAAGAAACTACTGAGAAGATTAGAGGTAGGTACAGGTCTCACTGGGGGAGTCCTTTAGCTCAGATTCTGCTGCCACATGAAGGGTTATCCTTTGCCTGTCCCCAGAAAAATGAACACACTTAATCACTCTTACTTTTGCACTTCAGAGCAAGCCTCTTAAGTGCAGTTTATTCAAAATCATCAGTTACTTCCAGTAATGAACCCATTTCTGCTTCATTTTCAGCAATATGTCTTTCAAAAAAATAATTTTTTTCTTAATAAAAGGAGAGATGAGTCTACTCTTTGATGAACTGAGGCAGGGAACAAAGGAATTCTGGTTAGTCATGTCTTTCTTTTCAAATTGCATGTCGGGGATGGAATTATAAAGGGGAGGAGAGAAGGATTAAACTTTCTCTGTGCTCTCATCTCAGAGTCTCAATTAGTTAATTTGATCCAAAACCAGCCTTCACTCAGTTTGTTTCTAATTATTCATCCTTCATTCACTTGTTAAATTTGTGGTCTGGATACTATACATGGGGATATGAATAATAAAAATCCTATCCCCAGTCTTTTTGTCACTTGAAATCTATTGAAAACAACAGATGATGATAAATATTTTTGTAGAATAATGTCTATTTGACAGACTAGCGTATTAAGCTCTTTATATGAATTTTCTCACTGCATCCTTACATAAACCCTATGAGGCAGGTTCAATTGATATGTCCATTTTACCAGGGCAAATTGAGGAACAGAGGGCTCAGTGGATTGTACCAGAAAATATCACACCCAGATTTAAACCCACGTCTGACTCCCAAGATCATGAGATGTAATTGAAAACCAGTAAAATTCAAGACAGCATTTGGTAAAAGCCTTTAATGTAGTACGGAAGGTATCATGAAAGCAGGGAGAGTCCATTTGGCTTTAATGGAACTGGGAGGTAGGAGAATGAAACCAAGATGAGCTTTATTGAGATTGCATTGTTCTTGTATTATAGAAATAAATAAGTGGTATTTTTTTTTTCCTCATAGCTAAAGCAGTCCGTGTTACATGACCAATGGAGAAGAAAACTTCCTGCCAGAAAATTTACCCCGAGCCTGGGAAACAGTCAACACCAGCCAGATTACTTGCCCAGGTTCTCCCAGGGAGATTCTTCTCCTCATTTTTCAGACCATCTCCTATTATGACACACAACATAAGCATCTGTAGCCTGCCTCTAACTCATTCTCTTCCTTTGGCAGTTACTTGATCCAAAAGAAGCCTGGCCAGATCTTATGATTGAATGAATTGAAAGCATAGTTGGCTCTTCAAAATGAACTGAAATAAAACAAGCACAAGGCATCAAATGTATTTCAATAATAATGCGAAGATATAATGAGCTACATTTATGGAAGAGGCAGTATAATGTACAGCTTAAGAGCCCGCTTGGGTTCAAATCCCCACTTTGCTACTTTAGAGCCTTGTGATTTGGGGAAAGTTGCTGAAATGATTCTTGCAAAGCACTTAGAACAGAGACTGTCACATTATCAATGCTCAATAAACAGTTGCTATTATTTTTATTATTTATTGAGCCCTTGCTACACATCAAGAACTATTCTAATTGCTTTACATGAATTATCTCAATAAATTCATACAACTCAGTGAGCTAAGTACTATTATTATTCCCAGCCACTATGTGAGTAAGAAGGAGTAGGGGATCTGTAATTGAGTTGGGATTCTAAAGAAAATGCATTGTGCATACCCACCCATGAAGTTTCCCACCATCTTTAGCACGAGTAATATAGTAAGAATTTATAAATCTATAATGACTTGGCTTTTGAATTGTTCTTCTTGATAAATAAGTATCCCTTCTGCTAAGAAAAAATGTAAATAGCACTGAAATAACTTTCTTGGACACTGGTGTTTGAGAACATCTTAATCATCTTCCATTCTAGAACACTCCACAGGAGGAGCAGATGCAATGAGGTGGTGGTGTGGCATCAGAATACAGACTCTATTCAGGCTCCAGTGGGTTTTCAAAGGGTCTTGCTGGCTGCTGAGGAAATTCACCTTCAGGTGCATATTCCACTGCGCCATCAATTTCATCAGCCCTGCCCATGCATCACATTCAGAGTTCCATGACTAGACAACATCCTCAGTAGTGAGGGAGCAACATACACCCAGAGTTCACCAAACAATCTTGTCCTAAGGATAAATAGCAAACACAAGCTGCTCAGTGGGTGAAGATGGTTAAATGGAGGAACAATAGGTGGTGATTCAGAAACATACTGAAGCTATACATTAGTGCATCCTTGCAGGATTGAAGATAAATGAGGTTAATGGAATTGGTACCAAGTGTATCCATCACTGGAAGAGAGAACAGAGAACTAACTGGTTATACATATATATTAACTGGTGGAGCTCAACACTGCAGTATGCATCAGAATTGCCTAGGAATCTTCCTCAAAATGAACTATCAGACCTTCCCTACAACTTCTTATTTGGTACATCTTATATAGAGGCCACGAATCTCCATTTTTATCAAGCATTCTAATGTTTCTAATGCAGGACTTCTCTGAACCACACTATGAGAAACACCACATTGATCTGCTCAAATACCCTCACCCATGTAAGGAACATAGCCTTCAGGGAGACATTCCCCCAGCTTATCAAAAACTAGCTGAGAGTCACACATTTTACAAACTCAACGTGGTTAAGGAAACATATAGCCTCCATCAGTTTCTCAAACTTCTCCAGAAAGTTTTCTTTTTTTTTTCATAGAAGTAACCAATTTTAAAATCATTGAGAATAGATACAGGTTTCTATTCCATGTTTAAAGTATTCCTTGATGATTCATTCCCTGCATTCATGACAACTTTCTTTTAACAGTTAGCTACAGATACAAACTTAAGTGGAGACAGAGAGCTGTGAACCATTCCACACTTTTCTGCATTGCTTCATTTCCTATCTCCCGACTTGCATCTATCCCTGGAGAATTCTCCTTTTAGCTTCAAATGAATCACTTAAGTGAGGGACGGCACTGATGTACAGCAATCTTAATAAGCAAGCTAAGTGAAGTAAATAGCAATTGATGGATACAAATGTTTGGAAGTCTGAAGCTGCTTTAGATAAAGTAGATATTTCAGTTTGAGATCTAACAGAAAACGAAACAGCAGACACATGGAGCCCTTCCCCATTACTCCCTAGGGCTAATCTTTATCTAAATCAATACTATAAAAGTAACAAAAGACACAAAGTTGTCTGATGCATAATTCATTTATTATGAACTCATGTAAGACTCAAATAATTGAAACGGGATTATTTATGTGATCATTAAACCCAGAGGCTATTTCTACAGATTTTAGCCCTGCTTAATGGAAATCTTAGTTGCAGATATATATTTAGCCAGATTTTGTTCCAAATATTGTTCCTGCCAACAAATTATTCCTCATTACAGCTGACATGTTGTACTTCCTCACTGTAATAGAGTATTAAAATTTGTTTATTCTATTACGTTATTGCACCAAAGAAATACAAAATGTAAAAGTACTATGCAACATCACCATGACAATTATTCATGTTACTTATACTTTGTAGTTTAATTACTAACAACTCTAACTTAATCACCTGTTAATAACCTTGATTTTCAACAGGAATATTTCAATATATATCATGCTAGTACCAAGTTGTAAATAATAATTAAACAATGTTTTATTTGAAAAACACACACAAGACATGCAGTTAGTAGACCACACTGAAAAAAAAAGTTATCATCCATGTAATAAAAACATAAAGCATTGAATAACATAAAGTAGCTGTGAAAATTAAAGATTAACTTTTATGGATAACTGAGAGCATGCTATGTTAAATTTATTATACATAGAGCCATGATCAGAGTAAAACTCTTTTGAGGGGTCATCAGCCAGGCAAGTAAGAACTGCTGGTTTGACAACTCAGGATGGCTCTTCTCTGAATTGTGGTATCATTGCATAATAGTTTTCTACTGCTGCATAGCAAATCATCACACACTGAGTGACTTCGAATGGCACAGATGTATTATTTCACAGTTTCTGTTCATGTGGAGTCTGCATATGGGTTAGTGGAGTCTTCTGTTCAGGCTTAAATCAAGGTGTAGGCTGGGCTGTGATCATACTTGAAGCTCTGGCTTCTCGTTCTAAATCCCAGGTTGTTCAAAGGATTCATTTCCTTGTGGTTGTGTGACTGAGAACTGTGTTTTCTTACTAGCTATTGAATAGGGACCACTCTCATCTTTTAGAAGTTGCACTTGGTGCCATGCCCTCTCCACAGCATGACAGGTTGCTCCTTTAGTGCTAGCAGGGAAATGTCTTCTGTGCTTCTAACCTCTTTGATCTCTTTTCAGGGCTTACTTGATTAGCATCCCTTTTGATCAACAAAAAGTCAACTGCTTAGGGACCCTAATTACATCTACAAAATCTTTTCTCCCATTTAGGGTACCATAATTGTCGTAGTGGATATATCTTATCATATTTGCAAGTTTTACTCACATTCAAAGGAAAGTGCTTATGTAAAGTGTCCACACCAAGGTGTAAAATCTTGAGGACCATTGTAGAATTCCGCTTACCACAGTAAGTTTCTACTCTAAGTTTGAGTGACATGCCAGGTGTCCTGTGGTTGTGGGAGACTGAAGGACAGTTTTTTATTTTATGCTTTTTTTTTTTTTCCAAACTAAATCTTGGAGGAGGCAAAGCATACAGAACATTTGGCTATTGAATTCACAAGAGCCAACAGAAAGATATGACTTTCTGGAGTGTAAGCTGTCCATCAACCACTCGCGCCAATGAGAGGAGGTAAATGCTTAGAAAACACCACAGCAGCACTCTGGCTGCCCACTCTGGCATGAAATGGCATGTTGTCATCCAATGACATGTATAAAAACAGAGAGAACTATCTAGGAAAGGTGAGGAGTAGCATGTTTGGGACCCTAACACTATAGCTCTCAGGTTCTGTTCATTTCAGAATAGATTCTTCTAATATTTTTATTTTTTCCTGCTTCTTGTTGCAATGGGTTTTGTTGTCTGGCTCTGTTTCCACTATGGTCATGGTTAATGTTATGAATATCCGTTTACTTCCCCCACAGTAGATCAGTGAAATACTGCCTGGATATGAATTCTAACTTGGTGCTTCACTGCAAAGCTACACAGATTTGGACAGGTATCATATCTTAGCCTTAGTTACATTCCCTATAAAACACAGATAGTAATAATATCTCGGAGTTGTCATTGAATTGAAATACAGCTGATCCTTGAACAACACAGGTTTGAACTCCACAAGTCCACTTATACACGGACTTTTTTCTACTTTTGCCACCCCTGAGACAGCAAGACCATCCTCTCCTCTTCCTCCTCCTCCTCCTCAGTCTACTCAGTGTAAAGACAACAAGGATGAACATCTTCACAATTATCCGCTTCTACTTGATGAATAGAACATATACATTCTCTTCCTTATAATTCTCTGAGTAACATTTTTTTCTAGCCTACTTTATTATAAGAATAAAACATATAATATGGATAACATACAAAATATGTGTTAATTGACTGTGCTATTTATTGGACTTCTGGTCAACAAAAATCTATTGGCAGTTGAGTTTTGGGGGAATCGGAAGTCATACATGGATGTTTTACTGTGTGTGTGGAGTACCCCTAACCACTGCATCCTTCAAGGGCCAATTGCCATTAAAATATGTCAAACACTTGAACAGTACCAAACCAGCAATAAGTAAATGTTATTGTTGTTATTGTTATAATTAGAAGGAAGTGGGTGTTACGGTTATTTTGCTCTCAAGGTATGTCCAGAATTTAGTGCCATGTCTGGCCTATGGCAGACTCAACACATGACTCTCACAACTCTGTTAAACCTCTCTTTCCCTCTGATCTACCCTCAGTACACATTGTTGTCAGAGTGATAGAAATATGTCATTCCCCAGCTTCAATTTACAGTGGTATCTCGCTGTCCACACACTGAAATTCAAAAATTACAGCAAGGCATATAAAATCCCTCCCAACCGACTGAGGCACTCTCCAGCCTTATCTTCTGACAGTCTGTCCTCACATTCTGTGTTTAAGACATGATGAGTGCCAGGCCGATTTCTCCAACTGCTTTCTTTTCTTTCCAAGAAATTCTTACCCATCATTTAAGAATCAGTTTAAATGTTTCCACTTGAATGGAGGCTGTCATGAGCCCCACTTCCAACCAGACAAGACTGGCCCCATTTTTCTTTCTGCCTTTTACTCATCTCAACTGTGATCCTTTTAAGATTTATGAACTGGTGGACGTACTATCTCCTCTACAAAATCATGAGTCCCTGGGAGGAGAGGCTGTATCTTACTGTCTTTCTACCCTCAGTATTTATGCATGTGCCTGAAATATATTAGTTGACCAGTAAATGTTGCAGTAAATGAAGAAGGGATGGAAGGGAAGAAGAAAACGAGAAAGAAAACTAATGGTATGCTATCTGCAGGGCACAAGGAAGATTGAAGCCAGATGCCTAACCCTTCCACAAAGCATTACCAGGTCTGGAAGTCTACCATTAAAGATTTAATTCTTCATGTTAAGTATTTCAGGTGTCCTGAAAATAACTTAAAGGGCAGAAAACATTAATCACTAACACCTTGGTATAAAAGAGTTTCATTTGTCACTTTCCTTCAGGAAAAGTGAGACCATTGGCAACCTGGGAACCTGAAACCTGACAGCAGTAATGTGTGAAAAGGGAGCTATGTTAAGAGCCAGTTGGAGAGTAAGTACATTTATTAACCAATAAAATAGCTATTTCAACTGGAAAATCCAGGTGATTTTAAGACAATCTAGAATAATCTAAGACCATCCAAAGTGTTCTAACATCACTAATGTGCAAAATTATGCTTTATCTCCCATTTTCTAGTATGTGTTTATTGTATTGAATATCCAAATTTATTTTACTGAAATAATTTATTAGCCACTACCCCACTGATTGATGCAGCCTTCCAACTTATTAAACCAACTTTACAGAAGTCAGCTTCTGTGCTGGGAATAGCTGGCTCAGAATTTTACACATTCCATTTATGTAGGAACCCAAAACACCTGATGCAATATCCTCACAGGTAACATTAGTTTGTTTTCATGAGCTGCCCTGGCCTTCACACTTCTTGGGTGGCCATTCAAGAGATACTGGAAAGGTCATTTTGTGTTCTTGTGGGATAGAAACTCATGTCATTAGAGGAAGAAAACTTGATTTCTGGTCTGAATTATCAGGAATATCAAATCCTTTTTACAATATTTTGGATTTGATCGAACTGTCAATTCACATGCCACCTATCCCTTTTCCATATTTTTTAAATCCTTAATAATTTTAGTGTAAAGGTAGCCAACACATTTTGTCTAATGGACATAGAAATAATTTTTATTAAATAATATAAAATCATAATATATATATTATAATATATATATATATAATCATATATATTTGATATTCGGTATCCAAAAAAAACCTTAATCATTTCTCCATAGCTTCCTTTTGGAGAAAAAAAATGTTAAAAATTCATGGAATAAATCTAATACGTAAATATGTATTTACCTCAACCAGGGATTTTTGTTGTTTATTTGTTTGTTTCTTACAAATTAGATAATTTCAACAACCTAGTAAATAAGCAAACACTATGATATGCATAAATCGACAAGCTGTGGTATAAAGAACAGAAAGTAAGTGTGTGTATTCACTCTCAGAACTTGTGTATTCAAATGGTTCTTCTACCATTCAGAGAGATCACGTTGGGAAGTTATGCAATGGTTCCACTTATGCTGGACTAGCTGAAATATCTGGGAACTCCCCTTTTAAGAACTGTCTCTAAATTATATTTATAAGTTATCCTTCCCTGTCTGTTCTAGTCCACAGCTGGTTGCCATCAAGTTCAAAACTCCAAACCTCCACAGAGTTTGGGAGAGTGAGTATGGACGAAATTTTAGAGCCATATCCTTGTTAGCAAACTTCTCTGAAAATGTTGGGTGGCTACAGTGGCAAATGCCTTATGTACCCTGAGGAGGTGATGAGCATCTTGGCAGCTGCCTAAGCTTCACATGGAGTGAAGCTTTCTCTTTCTCATTTCACCAAGAGCATCACATCTGTCTGCCCAGCAACCACCGTGTACTCCCAAAGCTTGAAGTGGCTGGCCAAGGTTCTACCTGCACATTGTTTCCATGTGCATGGCTCAGAGAGACCCTAGAGTCCACAAATAATCCCACCACTATTAGCATGAAAAATAACTCAAGCTTTATCCAACACAAAGACATATCATCTCTTCTAATCATATTTTGGTAATTGCTGCTTTACTTCTTGTAAATAGCTTCATCAAAAATGGAGACATGCAAGAGAGTCAGGTAAAATGACATACAAGCAACTTAGCTATTTCCATTAGCTTATGTGAAGGTTTGCTAGGGAAGGAGGTTGAAATCCAGGGTTAGAATAAGCATTTTGTGTTATCATTGAATTTCAATTATGTCCTACCCTTACCTATATTACCTGGGATAATTAGAAGTTCACAGCATCACTGTGAGTCAAAGCAATCCTAATAATTAATTTCTTGCTACCCAGGGTAGAAATGAGCGTCTACAATTCTATTCTATTTGGAAAAGTTAGGTTCAGCATTTGAAATGCTTAGATTCAGCATTCACTTAAGCTCCTGACTTTAAAAGTTTGAAATGGGATTTTAAAAGGTCATTTTTCTATATATTTTATCATTTATTTACTTTTATAGTGTTTGAGAATTATGCATTGTGTATTTAAGTACTTTGTCACTATTGTACCACCAAATGGTGGAAGAGAAAATGACACACTACTTGGTTTTTTCTCATTCTAAAATCCTGTTGCTTTTGTAGTGCTTTTTTGATATGTGTCTTAGTAACTGCAAATTTATACATAAATTTGAGATTCATTTGTTAAAGAGCCAGAGCATAAAGAGAAGATTATTTGCTCTTCATGAATTTAATCCTGCGATTTTACAAGGTTAGGTAAAAAACCATCTCAGGTGTCTATCTTTTCTGGACATCAGAGACATGAAGAGATGTTCTATAAGAAATTGTTTAAAAAGGAATTATATCTAAGCTATAAACAAGCTGTGGAGGAAAGGCAATATAATCCTTTTTGTTAAAAAATGAATTCCAGAATTTTATTAAATTGATAATGGTTGTGCACATCTGTGAAGAATAAGGTACAACCCTAAGTAGACAATATATCAGGGCAATTTGAAAAGGGAACTTATGAAACAAGTCAGGAAAAAATACATTAAAATTAATTCAGGAAGATGAGAATTCTAGTATGGTAGTTAGGGCCTGCTCTATGCACAGGCAAGAAGAGGGAAATGGCAAAGATGAATCTGAAGAAGCCAAGACCTGTCTGCTTCCCAAGATCTACCAGGTGCTGCTTGATCATGCTGGTTGTGCTACAGCTTTGATCATCTGGTTGCAAATGGCAGGTAGCTGGACATCGTATCTGCAGTCAGAATAGACTTAAGAAGCAACAAATCAAGAGACACATGAAATAGCATGGAATGCACCTTGCCCACAGCCCTGTTGGGAACTTGTACCTCGCTGCTTATAACTAGTTTCCTCCCAATAGCTATATCCATAGCTTACCCCAAGTACCTGTATCTCAATCACCAGGATGCTTCTTTTTCCTTAGAAACTTTTCTAATGCCACTGCCTCCCTGGATCTTTGGAGGTTGCCCTCTCCTGCATGTACCCCTGTTTATCTATCTATCTATCTATCTATCTATCTATCTATCATCTATCTATCGTCTCCCAATTACATCTTGCTGAATTCCTCTGATTCTTGGATTACCTAGTAACCTGTTAAATATCAGTGCATACTGGACAATCCTCTTCCTACCAAGGTGAACTCCCTTTTACCCATACTCAAGTCCATGCAATATTTTCTGCAATCACCCTGCACAGATGCACACGGACACACACATATGCACACAGACATCAGTTAAAAACTGCCCCACAACAATCAGCTCATCAGCTCAGTTCTACTGAATAACAATCTTTTAGAGTGATTTTTTTTTCTTTTCAAAGCTGGTTGTGTCACACTAATGGATAGCAAAACCAATATCATGGTCATGGCCATGCAGTATTAAATATAAAAGAAAAATAAAATGAAAATTAAAAAAGAGAAAATAAAAGAAAAAAAGGATAAAATGGAATAGGTGAGTGCTTTGCACATAGAACATTATTTTGTGAAATCCTTTTTTTCAGTTATATTTATTTCTGTTTTTGTGTATGTTCTGGGTCATGATAAAGAATGTATTTCTCTTTGTAGATCATGATTAGAAAAGTTTTTGAAGCCATGTATTAGAACATCTGGATAATAAAGAATCATGTCTGCAGAGAACCTTAATGAAACTGCAAATTTGAGATCTGAAGTAGATTACACATTAAACTGGTCCTTCCTAGAGACACAACAGCAGAAGCAATTTCATTTGCTAAGCATGTTATTATCAAGGGAGCAGATAAGCAGAGTTTTGAGGGAGTCAGCCTCTAAATGACTAAATTTTGATGTCAGGATAAAGAAATAATGTCTGTGTCTTAATGGTTTATTGGCTTAGTTTTTCTGGTCTTGGTGCTTGGGTAGGCAGGGACTAGCACACTCTGGGCACTGAGAAACTTGAAAGAATGAGTTGAGGTGACTCTGGAGAAAAATTTGGCAAAGATAAGCTCCAAGTGTATAATAATCCTACCATTAATGAGTTGTGTTGAATTAAACTGGTAAAGAACAATGATGGCAAGACCTTATGTTTGTCCGTGTCTTCACATTTTTCAGAGCATTTTCACATTCATTGTACTATATTAGTGAGGCCTCTGAGATGCAACATGCAAGGTGGTGCTTATTCTCAGGGTCAAACAAGTGCCT